>JBBBDQ010000488.1:5125000-5352500 GCA_037127315.1 Ascarosepion bandense
TGAAAAGTTACTAATAATTATTAGTTAATACAGTCAAGTGATACCCGCCAGAAGTAAAATTTCAAATGATGTTGCCTGGAGAATTAATTCTGTTGCATGTTCAATTCTCATGTAGTGCTTGATATTTTGCAACTGTGACAAATTTAGAATATCTACATATATCAGTCAGTTAAGTGCCACACATGGTATACGCTTGGGAGATCATGACTTTTTCGAGACATGAGGATTGGGCACAAGATTATCTCGTAGTAGTTTACCACTACTTTCTGAGGTAGATTGGTCGCCAGACAAGTCTATAGAATGCAATATGTCCTGTTATTTAACCCATAACTGGAGAAAAGAGACGGATTAACACCTTTCCTAATGGTATTTGCGAGGAAGTGAATGCAAAGAACTTAACTGAAAGTCAAACTCGGCCCTCCGATTTCTCGTTCCTAGCAGATATCCACAGTGCCATAACCTACATCCCAGTCAGTCATGTCTCAAAAGAGGGCATTTGCGCGTCCGTCCACGCAACTGAATTTCGGCCTTCCGATTTCCCGTTCCGAGCAGATATCCTTTTGTATCACAACGCACATTCTGGTTAGTTAATACAAATTTCCATTATAAAATCCTATTGAGTATAAATTACACTCTATGTGGTAGAAATCATGCTTGCTTATTGATTCCATTTCGTTTTTAATTGTAAATATTTTCTAAATCGTTAAAGGGAGTTACGTTATTAGCTTCTCAACAGATGAAATAATAATTTAAACATAAATCAAAATATTTTTTATTCCTACACGGTAACATAATATTCCAACAATTTTATTCACTCCACATTAATTTGTGTTTGAGATTAGGTAGAATATCGACACTAGCTGAAATTTTATATTTTCTCGAATTTTTCTTCCGGACTTTCTTTCAACTGACTCACCTCTGTAGTTTCCTCCTTCTACGCCATTTTTTCTCAATATCAATTTTTTCCCTAATGTCGTTTTCTTCTTTACTATATTGTTTTCGTATTCTTTCCTGCAACATCTCGAAGGGGATTCTGTTAAGGCAATGTAAACAGCCACCATGCCAACGTTCGTAAAGAAGAATTTCTCTTATGATGCGTACAAACACCAAACAATTCCCTACCCACTACGGAGTAAAAATAAAAACGATCCAAAAATAAACGGAATGCAATCTTCGAACCACTTTCATGAATATTATATAATAAGAAATAAATGCGACTTTTGGTATTGGAATTTTTCCCCGATTTTTATTCCTTGCGAAAGAAAGAGTTGATTAACAATGAAACACCAAACGTGGGGACGCCGTGTCACCAATGTGCGTTCCTTTTTAACACTCATGTAATAATATTACAAAATAGATAGATAGATAGATAGATAGATAGATAGATCGATCGATCGATCTATCTATCTATCTATCTATCTATCTATCTATCTATCTATCTATCTATCTATCTACTTCTTAAACCGAATTGCAGTGAAATTGCTAGCCAAGGATATGACAATAAACTACATCCGGCATCAAGATCTCTCTTCAGGAGATCGTAGTTTTTGTGGAACCATCTGCTAATTTCTGTTGTTTCCAGGTCTACCCTGACTCGGGGTGGTAACGGCTGGTAGGGTGCTAATTACGGGCAAATAGTGAATCTCATAACAGAAAGAAAACGCCATAAAATTATGAAAATATATTTTACAATAAAAAGTACTAGCAAAACAGTTTTATATTAAAAATGACCAACAATACAAATATATAATAACATGACCAGCAATACATTTCATAGTAGAATTATCATCAATATATTTTATTTGTTGATGAGGACATAAAATTGGTTCAAAATATATTTAGTGGAAGGCACATAATTATATTCAAAATATACAGATTTCGGTATTAAATAACCTATATGATGCTGTGAAAGCAGAAAAAAAAACATCAGTCATTTTTATCCCCGGAAAGCTCACAAAAAATTAAATTTCGACATTATATGACGCATAATGAGGTTAATATGCCGCTAAATAATCAAATAAGAAATTAAAAATACAAATTGCTCGAGCGTCTGCTCTTTCTGATTTTTTTCTAAATATGTCATTTTCTAGCGACTGTGTTTACGTCTAAATAAGAAAAATTAATATTCTGTTTTTTTAATTTTTTAATTTTGTCTATTCTTGCTGACAGAAAAGTCTTTATTCTAATGATGATCCTATTGTTTTGTCATTTATATGGTAATTCAATATCTAGTATCCAAGCTTCAGTTAAAACAGGAACAGATTTAAATTTTAATTTCTCTGTTTTCCTCTTTCCATCTCCAGATTATTATTATTATTATTATTATTATTATGTCATTTTTCATCATATTTCGATTTCTGCTTTGGTCTCACTACCAACCAAGTCTGCGGGGAGACCTAAGGCAGGTAGTGGCGTGTGGTTATGGCTCCATTTCATGTTTTTCTATCTTCCCTATCATCTCCAGCATTACATAGATAAAGTTTTCCTTAGTGTGTGGGCTGTACTTAATAAGACAATTTTTTGTATATCTCTTAAGCTGGGGTTTCCAGGGATTCTTTCAATGTGTTGTTTTGTTCAATTTTTTATCATTCCAAGTGCACCTACTATCACTGGCACAACTCTTGTTTTCAATTTCCACATTTTTTCTATTTCAATTTCCAGGTCTTTATATTTTGACAGTTTTTCAAATTCCTTGATTGCTATGTTACGATCCGCTGGACAAGCCATATCAATTAATAGACAAGTTTTCTCCTTCTGGTTTTTAACAATAATGTCTGGCCTGTTTGCTTCAATTTTTCTGTCTATGTAGATGGTGTAATCCCATAGAATGGTTACATCTTCTATTTCTGTAACCGGTGCTTGGTGATGTTCATACCAGTGTTTGCCTACAGCTTTTCCATAATGTTTGCATATTGCCCAATGTAAATATTGCCCAACTCTATTCATTTGGGGCAAGCACAGAACAGCCTGAGATTAGGTGGTCTATTGTTTCTTGGTGTTTATCACAAAACCTGCATTTTGGATCCATATTATTATGCATAATATTTGCCTGAATGTTTCTAGTGAAAAGACTTTGGTCTTGTGCTGCAAGAATAAAGCATTCAGTTTCAGACTTTAATCCAGATGCACGTAACCATCGATGAGTATTAGCTTTGTCAACATTGGATTTATTGGTACGTACTGGATATTGGCCATGCAGAGGTTTGTCTTGCCAGCGCTGTTTCATCTGTTCAAGAGCTTTATCTTTGGCTTTCATTTTCATATTCTTTGCCGCAATAGCCGGCTCTTGGCTTCCGTTCTGCTTTTCTACAGAATCTACTAACTGTAAATCTTGTTTGTATTTCCTGCCTTCTTTTATTATTGAATATTTTTTCTTTATTTCTTCATGTTGCCTTAATAATTGTATCATCCAATCCTTTGTTGTTTCTATGTATGTTAGTAAGCCAATAGTTTTTGTCTTGTATGACAATTCCAGCTGAATAAGACCTCTTCCACCTTCTTTACGGGATATGTATAGACGGTCTACATCAGCCTTTGGATGATGCATCTTATGCTTAGAAAGAAGCTTTCTTGTTTTAGCATCCATTCGCCTGATGTCGTTTAGAGTCCAGTTTAAGATGTTGAAGCTATATTGGACAACTGTGATTGCAAGGCTATTAATGGCCATAACTCTGTTCTGTGAATTTAATTCAGTTTTTAATATCATTCGTAGCCTTCTATAGTACTCTTTACACACTACTTATTTCATTTTTTTATGGTGAATGTTTTCACTCTCATTTACACCTAGGTATTTATAAGCTTCTTCTGGTTTCAATTCTTTTATTGTTACAGCAGGGTCTAGGCTAATTGAGGAAGTTTCTTGTATTGATCCACGTAAAACTGTAGCTTTAGCACATTTATTCAAATTAAATTTCATTCCAATGTCTTCGCTAAAGCATTTTACAGTTTGCAGAAGACCTTCCATCTCATTATCATTCTTAGCATATAACTTTAAGTCATCCATGTAAAATAGATGGCTTATTTTCTTTTGTCCTATTTTATAACCACATTCTGTCTTATTAAGTTGACTGGTTAGTGCTATTAATGATATGCAGAATAGTAAGGGAGATAAAGAATCACCTTGAAATATACCTCTTTTGATGTTTATTTCATCAGACTTATAGGTTCCATTTATATGATAGAGGTAAAGGGTTGTTTTCCATATAGACATGCACTGTTTGATGAAATTGATGATGACGGGCGATATCTTGTATATATTTAAAGTCTTTAAAATCCAGTCATGTGGCACACTATCGAATGCCTTTCGATAGTCTATCCAGGCAGTACTAAGATTTTTCTTTGTACTGTAGCAGTTTTCCAGGATCATTTTATTAATCAGCAATTGGTCTTTACAACCATAACAGCCACGTTTGCACCCTTTTTGTTCAAGCGGTATCATGTCATTTCTTTCTAAGAATAAATATGTCTGTTTTGTCAAAATAGATGTTAATAGTTTATATGTTGTCGGAAGACATGTAATTGGTCTGTAGTTTTTCGGGTTGTTTGTGTCACCATTCTTGGGTAGAAGAAATGTAATTCCTTTGGTCATCCATGCAGGAATTTTAATGGGATCGTCAACCATTTCTTGAAGTTCTTTGGCTAGTTTTTTATGTGCTGCATTTAAATAATATAGCCAAAAGTTAGGAATTTTATCTATTCCTGGGAATTTCCAATTGTGTGCTTTTTTTAGTGCAAATTTAACATCATCTTCTGTAATTCCAGACCATATCTGTTCGGGTTTATTTTTCATTCGTTCTATCTCTTGCGTAATCCAATGTACTTCCTTGCTAAGTTCTTTAGGGCAAGCCCATATCTTTTCCCAGAACTGTGTGACTTTTTCCATTCTGGGGGGTACTGTCACTTCAATTCTTTTTTTACCTATTTCCCTGTAAAATCTCTTTGTATCAGTCTGAAAAATCTTGTTTTGTCTGTAAAATTTTGCTTTTTTTTCATAGCGTCTTATCCTTTGAGCCTTCAGTTGGATTTTTTGCTTTATTTTTTCTTTATTTGATAAGACTTCATTTACATTCCTGATGTTATATTTTTTTTCGGCTCTTCTGCTTTTCCTAGTTCTTACATTTATTCCTCTGCTCAGTTCATCCAGTACTGATAGTTCGCTTCTAAGTTGTTCGATTTCTTTTTGTATTTTTCTTTTCCAAGGTGGATCTTCACGCCTGCGAGACTGCCTTGTTTTTATTTTGATATTCATTTTTTTTGTTGCTGCTGTTGATGATGCATATATTACTTCGTTAAGATTTGTATGAGGGTCTTCATCCAGTATTGATTTCAGTGCGGCATTGTAGAGTTTAATAGTACGGAGGTTATGTTTTGTTGGTTGTAATTTTGGGAGCTGTTCACGTTCCTCCATTGTAATATTTTGTATTTGACTTAGATGGTTTTTTATTTCTATCTTGGCTTCCTGTATATTGTTCTCATTTTCCGTCAAATAATTATCTTCGATGTGTTCTGAACTCGTTTTATTTTTGTCTTTTAACTGACTCAGATCACACCTTTCCAGCACTTTTAAACTTACAGCATTATCTTCGCAGTGATTTGCGTGTTTCACGGTTTCTACATTATGACCTGTGGCTTGTTTGGTGTTATTACTTTTTATTTCTGATTCCGGTTCCTTTTCATATTTTGTTGATTCGTCTCTTTTTGTTACAATTCTTTTAATTTCATTTGTTTCAGCCTCTGTCAGTCGGTTATTACGAATAATGTACCTACGTACATTGGCTAATTTATTTTCGTCAATATACTTTCTATTTGCATGACCAACTTTTTCACGCCAAATGTCATATGTTTGGCGAGTCATGTTTTTTTGAGGTTTGAGTAACGCTTCATGAAATGCAGTCATAACGACTTTGTACTCCTCACGAGACCATTTTATTTTTTCTTTCTTTAAATATACGATTGTAGATCTAGCTGGTGAATTTTCAGGACCATCATTAGGATTATACTGGTTGTGGGGACCTGAAGATTCATTCTTTGTGTAGGAGTTTGTTCCTATGGCAGATTTTTCGACCTCAGGTAGGTTCCCTCCTGTAGGACGGGCTCCCTGTTTATCCACTGGAAGAGCCATACTGGACTTTTTATTTCTATTTGTATTTTTCATGTTTTTCCCACGAGTGACGCACGGGTCCAAAAGTCCACCCAAAGTTGCCCGGCACGTTGGGTAACGGTCTTTTACAAACAGGGTCCCGAAGCCTGTAGGGGATCGTTTGTGACCTCATAACGCAGTAGCCATTCACTTCTCGGCACGATTAACACCTTATTATTATTATTATTATTATTATTATTTATTTATTTATTTATTTATTTATTGTCCTGCACCCAAACAATTTGACGCCAGTGTGAATCTATATGAAATCTACTATTATGACAAGCAGTAAAAATTTATCCCAGGGTCATGCATTATGTTAAAATATACATGAAGTAGTGAGAGACTATGATAGATTAACAAATAACAATTGAGGCGAAGTTAGAAATACCTAAATATCAGGTAATTCAATCTTCTCAGACATATTTTCTCACTCAAGTACTTATTTGTAACATACAAAATAATTTGGTAGTTACGGCATTCAAACATTAATAAATTCATCACTTCACACGTTATACTACCAATGAAGAAACAGGGATGTATTGCGTGCAATGCTGGATTATCCAGTATGCTAGCATAATCTGAGGCATGGGGCTTAGTTATAATTCTGCTTATAAAAAATGTTTCTAGTCCAGTTGTATTAGAGGCAGGGTTTAGTAATGGATAACGGATCATATTGATATAATTGTAGAGCTGTGTTCGAATCCCAGTCGAACTTATAACATTCATTTACCTTGGGAAAGATATGAATATAGGCTTGCAAAAGCAAGATTGAATGGTTTCTATAGCCTTGGTTGGCAACCATTCTAGCACAGTAATTTGCAACTTACCGCAGGAAAATCTTCAGACGGCATGTTGATCCAAAATTTTATCTAGAGAAGATACCGGCACAAAGTGCGCAGGGTGATTGCCTCCAAAAGTGCAAGTGTGTGTGTGTGTGTGTGTGTGTGTGTGTGTGTGTGTGTGTGTGTGTGTGTGTGTGTGTGTGTGCGTGTGTGTTTGTGTGTTTGTGTGTGTGCTAATTTGACTGCAATAAATAGTAAAATAGTGATATTACTTAAGTAATGTTTGTGTTGACAAAACTGTTCTATTTTCAATTTTCAGGTTATGTAAATATCGCTTAAATATATCACGAGTAAAAACGTTCAAGGCCTGTAATAATTTTATGAATTTTTTCTATGCGCACAGACAGGATAATCAAAACTAATCGTGAACAGAGACGACATCGTGAACGGAGACGACAAAAACAAAATATTATTCTTACTGATATGTCAGTTCCTTGAAAATTGTAATGTAACTTTGAAGATCTTCAAGAAACTATCACGATATAAGGATCTTGAAGTCTAAATCTAAAAAAAAAATGTGGCACATGAAGACATCGATAATTCCAGTTCCAGCAGGAGAGTTAGAGGATTGCTCTGTATGAAGTAGGGTATAATTTCATTAGCCTACGGGTTGCAAAAGGGAATAATCTAGCCATGATTGTTTGTCGGTCCCGAGCGTATTGCCCTACTGGATCATGCAAATCAATCATACTGAACGCTATATTTATTGTAGCCTACTTTAATCTCACAAGAGAAGACAAATGTATGTTAATATATCAAACCAGTTAAGATAAGCATTCATAAAATATGGGGTGCGATTGGTAAATTGCCGTCTAAATTACGCAAAAATAAAAATAACATTTTAACATGTATATTTACCAAAATTACACAAATGTATCTTAATTTACTAAAGAGTAAATGTAACCAGTATAACCGACATTAGATTCGACCACGGCCTGCAAACGAATTGCCTGCATCTCTTCCGGGTGGCTCCTCGTCTGAAATGGTGATAATCCTTGTCCTCAGTTCATATTTGGTGTTACAAGTAATTTTTTTGGTCTCTCGATCAAGTGAGTATCACACATATTAATCAAGGTGGTTGCAGTCTAGGGAGTTGCATGACCAGGTGTACGGTGTGTTGCGGTTGCAGAAATTGTCTGAAAGCCATAACTGGATTTTTCTGCATTTGTGGTATGGCGCAGAGTCTCTCTGCCAGACATAAGGTCTAACAGAAGCTATCCTTTTGACCCAGAGTAGCATTACCTTTTCAATGAACTTTATGTATGTCTCAGTGTTGAGTCTAACGCCCCGTGTAAAAAAATAAATTGAGGCACAAGTCTGTTACCACTAGTGATCACGCCAAACAGCTTCATAAACCCTATCAGTCTCATCCAACTCTTTCCGAATTCTCTGCACTGTTCTCAGATTGACAACTAAACACTCTGAATTGTTCGTTTTAGAGCTTCCGGCGTGAATGCCAAACATGCCGTTCCTAAATTACGGGCGGAATGAATTGCATCATGGTGCTCCTTTTCTCACAGACGTTGTCCAACCGACCATACTGTATTGTGCAATCGACAAAATCAAAAGCAACCAACGCGTGTTCGCGAAATAAAAAATAAAATATGTCAACAATTTACCCATTGCACCCTTTATAAATTTGGTAGGTTATTATTTTTTTCAGTCATAGACTATCAGGAATAGCTTACATGTACCTATCAGATTTTTCCAAACAATATGATTGCTCCAAATACAACTGCAAGTATTGATGTTCTCATGTGCCACACCTGTTTAAGATTTACACTTTAATATCCTTATCTTGATAGATTTTGAAGATCTTCAAAGATACATTAACATTTTCAGGTCTGCCACGTCACTAAGAAGGAATTTTCTGTTTTTGATCACAATGTCTGAGCGATTAGATTTGATTGCCCTCTATGGGTATAGTAGAGTCCTCAGAAATTGTTACAAGTCATATGTCTGTAACCGAATCTGGATGGTGTTCATTCTAATTTCTTGTAGTTTTATTTCCATAAAAGTCGCATATTTTCTAATGCAAATAATAGTCCACTTTGCCATATTGGAGTTTATATTATTTTTGCGCCTAATGCATGATGGAAACAAGTATATTTTAATTAACTTTTACGATAATACACAAATAATATCTCATGAAATAATTTCAGTTTTAAAACTGAGATTATTGTGTCGATCTGTTTAATAATTGCTTTAAAACCAAATGGTATGCCTAGCATCTCTAACAAAATCGCGTTGCACGAGACCCAGCTAAATCTGTAACATTGCTTGAAATTTTAATGGAAACATCTCGTCATCTGCTTGCACATAGTGCAGATGTTATCGACCGTTTTACTGAATGCAACCTAGATATCAATTCTAGAAGTTGTGTATGTAAGATTAACTTTTTTCTAGACAAAATTGGGTTAAAAGTTATCGAGGAATGTGAATGTTTAGCAAGCAGGCATGAGAATAGCTCGGACCAGAAAGCATCTTTTACAGTTTTGCATAAAAATATGTAGCACTCTGTGATTATGTTGAGTTTTAGACGGGTTTCTGTAACTTAGTGAGTCAGAGTGTTAGAGAGAATGATCATGTGAGCAAATATATATAAAAAAGTATGTTAGAAAAAGAGAAGCAGTCGTCATTGAAGCTTTTAGTCAGGTGTATTGAGATTTTTCTTCACTTTCTCTCGTCCACTCTAAGCATGATAGACATGCGTTTTAAAGGAGGGATAATATACTGTTTTCTCTTTCCCTTCTATACTTTTATTTCTCTGGAAGTACGTTTCTTTCCCATCTGCCGCATTGGAATTGGTATTATTATTAGTTCTTAGAATTTATTTTGCCGTAAGATAATTTTCTTTTTCTACCGTTTCCCTATATTATTTATGTACACACGATTTTTACAATGATTATTTTGGCACTTTAAATAGATATGTTAATTTTCCCGAGAATGTTTTCTTTATTTTGTATTCATAACGGCATTAGTTGTTTTATTTTTAAAAATTATATAATTTAATTTATTTTATCATTTTAATGTTTGCATTTTAATAATTAATTTAAAGCAGTGTTTCCTAATATTTTTTCTCTAGGCAGCATTTTCGAAATAAAATTTAATTTGTTATAATAAAACATACGTAAAAAATGCAGAGAGTGTGCTAAAGGGAAATAACTGTGGATTCGAAATCAGAAAAGTACAATTGATAACTCTCATCCAATTTGCGGACTCTATTTGCTATATTCTTAGTAAATAATATAATGCAAAAATATCACAGTGTAAAATCGGTCAGTAGTTATTTATAACATTTTAAACCATGCAATTAAAAGAAATCTAGGATAATATTTTAAATTTTGAAATCATAATTATATCTGGAATATGATTTTTTAAAAATGTTTTTAAATATTTGATGACTTTCCATCATTCCAACTCGCCTCACCTGCTATACCCCTTCACAGCACTTATGAATTTCGCGCGACGTTTTGAAACCACTGAATTAAGCTATTTTAATTTTCTGAATAGTAGCATTACGATACACCCATTTTGTTCTGTCTCTGACATTTAACAAAATCTATCGACCGCTTAAAAAACGAGGGCGTTAAGCTATTTATCAGCATTTGCTGCCGGCTCGACGCTGTTTTCCGTGATGAACATACCTAACACGGTTACGACTTCTATTTGCAGCAACAGGCAGAGTTAAGCGTACACTCATTATTCTTTCTATGACATTCTTTTTTGTCTAGAAGCACCATAATTATTTTAATCATTTTACCACAGGCAAGACGATAAAGCCACCAAGACAAAAAGGATAACTGAGAGGAAAAATGAGAAAGAGTTAGTGAAAAGAATGTACAATAAAAGAAGACATTTTTAAAAAGAGAGAAGACAGCGATTGTTGTTGCATTAAGATTTTTGAAAATTGAATTTTACAGAAAAGCAAGATGCCGGAAGCTAGTTTCACCGGCGATAAGTATGAAAGAAGAATACGTTAAAATAGAACTTACGTTTCCATCTAGCTATTTTAAAAATAAAATGATGAAAATCGTTTGTCACTAATATGCAAAGTGTTATTGAATATGAGAAAAAGAAAACATTATTGAGAAGAGATTGCAATAGAATAACAGGAATTAAGAAGACAAAATAACGCTTGACGCTGAACCTAATCTTTTAACTGGAAGGGATAAAGGTGTCATGAGAGAGTAGAAGCTCGCGTAACTTGAATGATTTATTTGTAATTTCCTTGTTTACCGACATATCAACTTTAATACCGAAATTTAATTTTCTTGTTTGCTTTCACTAATAAAAAAATGATAGTTGTTATTCTGCTTTAACAATTGAATACATGGTAGATAATACTCAGATTTTGTGTGAGAAGTGTGACAGAAGAAACTCTTAGCATATAGCTTACAGTTATATCTTGCTCTTTCAACTGTAAAATGAGGAGACATTGCTGTTAATCTAATCAGTCAGTTAAGTGCCATACGTGATACACGCTTTGGGTGATCATGTCTGGAAAGGAGATCTCTGATAAAAACGATAAATGCATATGTTGACTTCACGACAACAGCGTTGTCAAGACGGCTTTTACTCTATATGTCAGATAAAAGATCTATCGCACAACATTTAAAGACAGATTTCTGTTCCTTTTCACAATACAGAAAAGTACTTGTTAACACTAGTGTCAGTTAAGAGTCATACGTGATACACGCTTAGGCGTGCATAGCTGACTGTTTAGAAGATTATCCCGCAGTAGGTTACCATTGATTTCTGTGGTAGATTGATTACCAACCATCGTTATAAAACCCAATATATCCTATTATTTAACCCATAACTGGAGGGAAGAGACGGATTAAGGGTATTTGTGCGTAAGTGAATGCAAAGAATTCAACTGGAATTTTAACGCGGCTCCCCGATTTTTCGTTCTGAGTCGATATCTACAGCACCGCAACGCACATACTGTTAATCTAGTACTACCATTTAATTCGTAAGTACAGGCACCAAAATGGAAAGCTTATCAGAACAATTACCAAAAAAATAGTCAAAAAAAAAACCAGAGAAAATCTAAGTTAAGGCGGTAGGAACGTGAGATGCTAGGTCAAGATCGATAGCTTTGTAGGGTTTTGTCTGCATTTTGTCAAGAATTCTAAGATATATATCAGGATCACCAAACTAGATGTCACATGAATATTCAGTTATGGAAAGGTTGTCGTGTCCGACAAAGTGAAGCAGCTGACCTAACAAATAATTCTATATAATCGTTCAATTTTAGGCCTGTGGAAATATGTGTGAACATATTGATTGTTATGTAGTCATTAAATTGGGTGGGTTTTAGTTGAACTCTGTAAGTTTATATGTGTTGTTATGAATGAAAGAAATTAAAAGAAACTAAACATAAATTGGACAGCATTCGTATACTTTTTAAAAATTCTCTTCATGAAAATTATTTTATAAGCCATGAAGGACGAGAGAGGTTGGCTCATGTATGGCATATCCTCACACACACGCGCACAAACACATGCACACACACACACACACACACACACACACACACACACACACACACACACACATATATATATATATATATTACGAACTTGATTATTTATATATATACGACCTTCATTATTTTCCGATGTTTACCAAATAGATGATAATGCATCTATAAGGAAGTACTATATGTCAGCTTGAAATTCAGTGTATGTCATTTTGCTGAAGTGCAAAATACTTTGTTTTAAAAGCGTTAAACTCGTCAGATTTCGTGCCAAAGAAAGTGTATTTGCGGGGAATTCTAATGCACTACCTAATTCGAAAGAATCTGGAGCTGAAGTACACAGAATTCTTGTTGAGATTTTTGGCGACGGTGCTATGTCGGAAACAATCTACAGGGATTAGTTTAGATATTTCAGAACACATGTTTTTGATCTGGAAGTTAAAGAACGCTCTGGCACACCGAAAAATATTGAAGACGAAGAATTGAACGTATTGCTTCATGAAAACTAATGTCAGGCACAAGCTGAACTTGCAGAGTCATTACGAGTTGATCACACAACAGTTTAGAAACGTTTGAAAGGATTATGAATGATTCAAATGCAAGGACATTTTGTGCTATACGGGTTGAAGCCGAGAGAGATCAAATAGCATCTTGTCATGTGTGAACAAATGCTTCAACTTTAGAAAAGGTTCATGGTTCAATATATAGTGTAATGCTGGGATGCTTGTTCTTTAATGTGTTTTTGTTTAATGATATAATTTACATTAATCTAATGAAATTGAAAAGTAAAATTTCAAACGTTGAATTAATCGATAGAGTATTTTCAGGGCCGGGGCTATACGTCTTGTAGATAAGAGAATATGAGTCAAGTGGGATTATTTACTTTCTGGGAAAACAAATGAAATGATAATTGCATAACCCAGCATGCAACTAACAAATTCTAAATAGTAAAATCAAACAAGTACAGGAAGCGTTTCAATATCGGAAGGAAATTACGACACTAAAATCCAAAAGTGCACTGGGATAGCTGAATATACCTTTCAAAAGCTAAGCAAACTTTTAAGAGATGAACAGACTTGAAGCAATAGAAATATGGTTCTACAGAAGAATACAGAAGATATCACGATGTGAACATATTAGGAATAACAAATCTTTAGAGAAGATTGAAACAAAAAAGACAATTATAATTAATACCGGAAAGGGACAGTTAAACTTTTTAAGGCGTCTGATGAGGTAAAACGTACATGGATAATATGACACTCACAGGGCATTTTGAAGACATCAGGGACGGAGGAAAAAGCGCATAACCTACCTAATGTGTAAATAGATTATAGAAATGTGTTTAAGAGAAATATTAAATTCTTCTTCTTCTTCTTCTTCTTCTTCTTCTTCTTTTATGTGCCTTGTCCTTTCAGTAAATAAACGATCATGGCCTTGCACATCTTCTTATTCCTGGTGGCTCTTATCACGCTTTCTTCTATTACTACTAGCTACAAAGGATAGGAAATTGAGGAGAGTCATGTTCATCAACTCTATGGAGGACACAGCACATAGAGAAAAAATGTATTTACTTTGTATTTGAAATTGAAGATCCGTTTTTATTTATTAAACAGTTTTTAGTCCATCATCCTGCGCATTCAAGAAATGTTAATAAAAAGAGTAAAGCCTTTCACCGGCATATCATATGAGTCCTCTTTTGTAGGGGAAAACTACCCCTCATCAAACAAGCAAGGTTCTATTTTCTTTTTTGTAAGGAAAGAACATCCTCTTCACTCAAATTATAAATATAAGCTTAGTTCCATATTCGAATCGTAAACAAAGCAATTTTAAATGAATTAAGGGATATATCTTTAACGGTACATTTTGGTTACTGCAAACACTATCATGGTGTAGACTTCATATTTAGAAACTTATTAGAATTTTTTTTTAGCGTAGAGATTAACGTTTCTTTTACTAACAACGAAGGATTCTTTCACTGAAGAAAGAGTAAAAAAATAGCAAGAAACGTTTCGTATGTTCAAATATCAACAAAGACAAGCTACAGGCAACAAAAGGCGTGTCTAAATCAATATAATTTCTAGTTTTCGCACACATCCATTGTGTCAATGGTAATCTTGCTCCCCATTATTATAGGGCTGAATCTGTGCTCATTACCTCGGAATGTTGGAATAAAGAATGTCAGTATTCTTTCCAGTGCACTGCGTCGTGTCATAAGCACGCCTATAGTGCAGGTGGGTAAACTTTTAGTCGTTGTTATGAATATTTTCTTCCTGAAAAATTTTTCAGAAACCGTGAAGGACAAGAAAAGTCGGCTCATGTATGCCATATCCTCACACACACACACACACACACACACACACACACACATATATATATATATATATATATATATATACCTAGTGCCATAACAACATCATTTTGAAAAAGTGATTAAACTGTCAAAAGCATGTCTATTTTTTATGTTTGTTGATTTAATATTAGTCGTACTTTTTTTAGAGATCAAATTCATTCTATGATTCAGGAACTATTTCGGAAAAAAATGTCATCTTTCAGAATGATGATCCAACCATCGATAATGCTAAAGATGTTGTTGAAGACACAATGAACATTCTAGGGAGGTAAAATATCTTATCTAACCACCACAGTCTCCAGTAATCAGCATTATTGAACATTTATGTATCATTTTAGAAAAATAAGTGAGGATTCGATATCCTCACTTATAAGCATTGAAAGAATTGTAAACTTTTTTAGCTGAAGAGTTGATAAAGATTCCTCTGTAAATTCAAACTTTGTACGAGTCGATCCAATGCAGAAATAAAACTGTAATTACTGTCAAATGCATACATATCAGATATTAAAATAAATTTGCTTGAACTTTTAAGATGTTTCTATTATTTCGTCCACCCTTGTACACCTACAGACCCACACACACTTATATATATATATATATATATATATATATATATATATATATATATGTACGCTGCTTGTGAATATTCGCGGACACACAATTTATGAACTCATATAGAAATATTTTAAGTATAGTTGCTTGGTTGATTTATTTATTTCGTTCTAGAAAGGGGAATTTTTTGCTAACCATTGGTTATTAATGCTGTTTGGCTTTAAGCACAAATAACTCACATGATGCGAAATAATTTGGTATTTCTTTAGCTATTTCCGACTTACAATGAATTATGGGTAAGTATTAAGAACCAGGACATAAATTAAGCAATGCATCTCTGTCTTTTTTCTCCTCTCATTCTCTATTACTCACTCTCTCTCTCTCTCTCTCTCTCCCTATATATATAGCGTAAACTTCAGGGGCAGACAAAAGAATATGATCGAAGAAAGACATTATCTTAACAGAAAAGAATGCAGTACCATCTCTCTAAATTGTGTTTCCTGTGTCGACCAGACTCAAGTCTTAAATCGATTGAATGGAACTAGTCTCTGGAAAAATACCATAGAAATTCAAGTTTTATTTTTGTGGACATGTATTCCCATTCCCGTCTAAATGAAATGAAAGTAAAAAATAATGGAAATTATCAGAATGTAACCAAGATTTAAAAACCTAATTCAATTTATTCCGGTTTTGTGAATATCCTTCTGAAAATAAAGCCATGTACAAAAAAGGCACTGAAATGGATATATAATTAGTATAGATGTGATACTTACAACTTGAACTACACTTAATTTAATTTAAATCGTTATTACTTTGAAGAAATTGTTTTCTCTTGTACTTAATGTAACTCTCGTTAATTTTAGAAATCTTTTATGGTTTCTAAAAGAAAAATCATGTTAAAAAAGTAGTAAACCGTTTTTCTTCTATTAGACAGGTTTCGGCCCAAGCCAAAAGGCTCAATCTACTCTGTAATTTAATTTGGTAGCTAAGAGAAGACAGTGTCATGCATTTTTATAACCAAATTTGCGTGAAATGAAGAATCACGTAATGTGTGTGTCGATAATGATCAGATTTGAATTTTGTGGCATCACATTTATGTAGGATGCTGCATTATGACACAAAAATACAGGTCAACTATATTGAAATGACCTTGCAAGAGTCTTAATATCAATTCCAAAAAAATGTGTCTGGTTTTATGAAGAATATGGTTGCAGAGCAATAGCCAACTTTGAAAAAGCTCTCTTCAACGATATAAAGGATGTCCTAACAGCTAAAATCTGAGTAGAATATTGTCGGCTCTATAGCCAGTCGACATCCTCATATTGACGTGGTTATCAAGGAGAAAAGTTACAACACAAAATAAGATATTGAAATTAGGAACACAGAAATTGATTTTGATAACTGTGATACAATTGAAATAAGTACTAGCTTTTATTCATATGCTATTGAAAGTTCGCCTTTGTTAAAGATGATGAATTCTTTTAAACATTAAACATATAAAAAACAATAAACTAATGTCAGTTTTCTCTGATTCAAGAAATTCTTAATAAGAAGCATGGTAATAATATTCCTTTCAACTACGTTAAGTTGAGTCAGTTAAGTGCATTACATGATACACGTTTATGCGATCATGTCTCGAAAGAGACATGACTGACTGGGCAGAAGGTTTTCCTGTAGTAGTTTGCCATTACTTTCTGCGACAGACTAGTTGCCTATCAAGGCTATAGAACCCAACTATATTGTTATTTAATCTATAGGTGGAGGAAGAAGAGACGGATTGATACCTTTCCGAAAGGAATGTGCGCATATGTGAATACAACGAATTTAACTGGAATTCGAACTCAGCGCTCAGTTTTCTTTGTTATGAGCCGATAACATCTACATCAAAATACACATTCACAAGAATGGTGTTATCTCTATAAAAAGGTTTCAATATTGGATTAATTATCAAACATAAAACTGATGCACTGTTGCCAAATAATAATGAGGATATTTGTGGATCGTTGAGAAAACTCAATACTGAATGATATCAATGAAAATTCTAAGAAGAAAAATAAAGCAATAAATATATTATGTACTTGCATTTATTAACATTTTAATAAAATAAATCAATTAGTAAAACCAAAAAGGTAAAGTTAAATAGATTCAAAATATAGTAGACTTATTAAGAGAACATATTCGAGCCAATAATTGGTTTCAGATAAAATGAAAATATCTTTTAAAGTGCATTTTAATAATACAGTATATCCCGACTGAGTAGATACTAATTTAAAATAAAATGTCAGTCAGTTAAGTGCCATACGTGATACACGCTTGGGCGATCATGTCTCGAAAGAGACATAACTGACTGGGCAGAAGATTATCCCGCAGTAGGTTGCCATTGCTTTCTGCGGTAGACTGGTTGCCGACCAAGTCTATAGAACCCAATTTGTCCTGCTATATAACACATAACTGGAAGGAAGATACGGATTAATACCTTTCCCAAGGGTATTTGCGCGTAAGTGAATACAATGGATTCAACTGGAATTCAAACTCGGCTCCCTGGCTTCTCGTTCCGAGCCGATATCCACTGTACCACAACGCACATCCGCAATTAGCTTATAATTTAACGAGAAGTATAATAATGGCTCAGCATCTGAAATATATATCAAATTGTTAATCTGCAAAGTTCCAGCTTTTATACACGTAATAGGTTATTAGAAATGTGATACTTATAAAGTAACAGACGTTTAAAGGAAGCGAAGAAGGATTCTGTTAAATATTAGTTCGTATTTTGTAACTACTGGTATGTCCAAGCGATAGGATATGAATAAAAATATAACCTATCAAGTCAGTCATTGAGAGATTATGCGACAGGCTAAGTAGCAACCGTATGTAACAGTTCGAGTCAAATTCAATAATAAATCATCTTGGGCCTAGTCAATTATTATATGAAAACTGTTTTCCGACGGAGAAACTGTAACATAAAAAAGATATGTTTAGTAAAACATCTCAACGATTTCTGGAATATAATCATTTGGATTTCGTCTTTCTGCGCTTTTTTCTTTACCTTTAGTTTTATTTCTTCTTGTATTGCATATATTTCACAAAGCTAAACGTCTAGATATTCACCCTTTATACAATACTAAGTTTGAACTAAAATTACTAAGATAAAATAAAAATTGAAACTTAAGATCTTGAGACAGCAAAATGTATACATTTATGAGGATGACCACTAAGCCTTTAATAGATTTTTCTCAAGCGTAATTGTGCATAAACCTTTGTCAGAAATTGTTGAAATTATTAAGTTTGAAGAAATTTGTATCTGCATGAATTACTTAGGCTGTCAATTGATTATGTAAAATGTTTCCCTGTTAATGCGCTTCAGCATTTAGTAATATTAAGTTATAAATATATTTACTTTAAACATTATTATAATATATTCAAGCATTATTGTCATGAGGCATACCTACTCTTTCGAGTACGAAACTGAACTAGCCCTTCGCACGTTTAATTTGTTATGTTCTTCTGTCTCAAAGAAACAGTTTTTGCATAAGAACTCTGTTGAATACGATCTTTTTGGATTCTTTATAAATCTAAAATGGTTTTAGGTAAATGTGGCTGATATTGCTCGCCTTTTAAAGACCGAAATAATAGTACTTGTGAAAAAAAATTTCTGATATTAGGAAACATCTTAAACCTCTAAGAACTTTAGGATTATTTTTCCAGCAGTTTAAAGAAATATTAACTTTTTCGGTATTTTCCTAATTTCTCTTGATTTTTTTTTATTACACATTATTTCCTTATTTCTTTATGTTATTCCTCATTCCTTTCTATTCTTTGTTTCTTTATTTCCTTTTCTTTCATTTTACTTTTCATTCATTTTCTCCCTCTTCTTTCCTTTTATTTATGGATACATCTTTTTATCATAACTAATTGTTTTCGTTATTCATTCTTCTTTCACTTTTATTTCTCATTAAATTCATTCAATCCTTCATTCTTTTTATCTTTAATTATATCTTTATATCTTCATTATTTATATGAATAACATTTTTAAATCATTATGTATGATAAGACAGCGTTTGTTTTGTTTTCTTTATTTCAAGCTTCTTTACATATCTAGGCAATTACTGGTACGTAATTATTCTTGCATTTATTTTGTTTCACGCAAACAATCCCTTTTATAATTAATGTCATCCTCATTTTTAATGATTTTGTTTCTGATTTTGTCTCTCAGTTTCTTTTGTTTTCTAATTAAGGATTCTTTTTATTGATTTATTTCAGCATGTTCAATAGTTTTTTCAAGTTTTTTCTATCACTCTTTTCTTAATTAATATATTTCCAAGTTTCTTTCTTTGTATTTGTCCTTGCTTTATAGTGTCTTTTTGTTTTCCATTCTTTGTCATACACACCACAATTTTTCAATATTCTTCTTTACTTCTTAGTCAGACAAATTCCTTGTACATTTAGAATATCTTAAATTATGATCATTCGCTTCCCATATTCGATTTCTAATTCACTGAATTATTATTTATTCTATCATATATAGTAGCGATACTGGGTTTAAGTGTGTGTTTTGTTTGACGGAATATCAACCTTTGTGAGTTAATTAATATCAAAAGATAGGGTTTAATAGATTTCTTTAAATGTTTGCTTATAGTGAAAAAGGTTGATTTAGTCAGATTTTGAAGAATTTTTATTTTATTTTATAAAAGTGAAGATGTCTTCTAGTTTCGTATTCAAAAATGTATTGTTGTTAATATTCTTTTCTGCAAAGACGTATTATGGCAATAATTTTTTCCCTCAAAATGTATTATGCTAATAAATATTTTCCTTCAAAAATATATTGTTGATAATATTTTTCCTTCAAAATGCATAGTTTTCTACAAAAGTCTATTTTTAGGTTTATAATTCTGTAAAGTCTATTTTTTACTTTCATAGATTTTAAAACTCTATTTCAAACCCCACAGCTGGGACCCTAACAGGTGCTACTAGGGTAGAACTAGGAGCAACAGCAATTAAAATGTAGTGCCATGCTTCTCACAAACTACCATACAGAGGCTTTGCTGTCGGATGAAGATTACCGTCATACCCAGGATCAGCGTTACTGGGTACCAGGGAACCCAGTACCATTTACCGCATTTCGGCCCGTCAGCAACTCGGATCCTCGGCAAATGAACTGGTTATTCCGACAAGTATTTCTGGTAGGCAGGGCGGTTAAACATACACTAACATTAATAACAAAACCCGTCGGATGAATATTCTTGTAGAATCAGCGGACTGGTATATATAACAATGTATGCAGACAGTACAATACTTCCTATATTTAAATCAACGCTCTGAACGAAATGTTCCTGAGATAGAATCAACAGCCACGTATTCAGGACTAAAGCTGAGAAAGATCTGCTGTGGTATGGACCGGATGAAGAATGGTCTCCGCCAGGTCTACTTAACTAAAACAGGTTACACATGAAATACTAAATGTTCTTTTAACAAAAATATATGGAAGGAACTGTTCGGTATCTAGTTGCTTAGTGACCCTACAACCTCAGCTGGTCTTAAGACTGCTACTGATTCTGTTGACGATGATTTACTTGTAACCTTTGAGAAATTTAATGGAATTTTTGTTCGTAATGTTTTCGTTCTCTTTTGACTGTTTTCCTTAATATTCTTTTCAAGTCCCCCCTCGTTGTTCGTAATGGAAGCACCTATAATAAAGCAAGTTTTCACGTGGATACCTTGCCAAGCAGTTGGAACGGAGTTCGAACGTAACAAGCTGCTCTTCACGTATCCGAAATTCTTTTCTCTTTCTAATTGTTGGGCTTTTATTTTTTATTTTCTGAAATTTTTGAAAATGTTTTTTATTCTTCCACCTTCCCTAATGATGGCACCTTTTATTCTTCGATTCCAATTTCTTGTCTTTCCAAATTTGTTTTTTAACTTCTGTTTCTTTTACTTTTTTTTACGATTCGGACGGATTCTAATTCATGAACACAATGGAAACCCTCTTCTCGCTAAGCACAGCGTAGCTCTGGTTATTTCTGTGCGTTTACTGACAACACACACAAACAAGCAAAAAAAAAAAAAAATAATCGTGAGTAAGAGAGAAGGAGGGAAACGTTCTTTGTGACAAAGGTTCACTATTGATTTTCTTAGCGAAGCCGTTCGGCGTAATGATATAATTGGATAACTTGACGAAATAGGCTGAACTGGCAGCAAAGACGAATAATAAATGAAGAAGTGAAAAAAAAGAAATGAATGGCAGAATTAGGGGATGAGCCAAAGTACGATATTAATATCGGTGCTAGAAAGAAAGTCGAGCCAAAGACAGGCTCGACGGAAGGCGAATGTTCGTAGAGTCAAAGGCGAATTCAACATCGAAAAGCGGATGATCGATGGAAGAAGATCTGACGGAAAAATCGTTTTCTTCGCACGATGGAAACAAAAATCAAAAATAGATAAATAATTGGGTATAGAGAAAATGCAGGCAAAAATAAAGTTTTATGTTAATAGAAATATAGAATGTTTTTGATTTTATTAAGTAATTTAGTTTCATTTTTACAACCTTCTTTATGTGCCATGTTCAATCGAGACGTAAGCAAACATGGCTTCCACAGCTTTCTGTAATTTGTAGCTCTTAATAATTTAAAAATATTATTTTAAACCCTATTCAGACATCCATTTACACAAGCTCACTAAGAATAATATACCTTGTTTTCCTATGTCACTCTTGCCTTGAACATGTCATGCGAGTATCCAATTTTCCAAGCCCTCTTTCTTCGATATATGTTTTAGAAATTACAACTGGCTATTCCTAATGTTAAGTATAAGTTTCCTTTTTGTTTTAATTTTCCCTAAAATTCGTCTAAACTCACATGTTCGTCCATGGTATCCTCAGCATCTTTATGTAAAACATAATTTTTGTTTCTCTAAGTTTCTTAATATTCCTTGAGGAAATAGTCTAACATTCACTACCATATAAAAGGACAGATATCGCGTAACAGTTGTTTACTTTTTTCTTTGTTTCATAACGAAGATTTTTTCTGTTTCTTAATAATCTAGTTAGTTTTTGGAATGTATTTTCGCTTATCTGATTACGGATTGCCTGACTTTCTTTTCTCTGCTAAAATACAGATATTTACCAACCAATATAGATATAGTTTCTGGTTTCAAGTTATACAAGCAATATATTGTGCGACTACTCTATTTACATCATTGAAACTTGTTAAAACATTGATAGTAACTTGTTTGTTAGTGGGGTTAAGTGTTTTATTATTCAAATAAATTAAATATATAGTCATTAATATATCCAAGGAATGTAGGTCACAGAAATTAATCTCAAGTAGAACAATATTATATATGACTGAATATATTATTTATCGTGTCTCCAGCAATTTTACATGTATCTAAAATGTTACCTTTTCTAATAAAGATCACACTTTACTTCTTATCTTGCCGTTTCCTTTGATTCTTTCCAGAAAAGTATCAGGTTAGAACAGAGACATCAACTCTAATCCAAATAGATCTGAATTAATCACAAAAAACAGTTTTCATATACTTCTTCGGACAGCTTAGCTGTTTCTATTTTATTATGTCTACTAATTGTAATATAAATTCATATTTATGTATAAATCTAACATTGACAAGTCTTAAATCATATATTAGGACCTTGAAGAAGTTCTCGCTGTTTTCTAACAGTCTTCCCAGTACTTGCTTTTTCATTTTTTGACTGTGCATTGATCACTCTTTGGGAACTACCGTATACCGTATTCTGTCCCAACCAGCAGATATTTTACTGGTATACTGAAAATTCAGGAGTTTAAAAAAATGGAATTAACAACCTACATATCTAAATTATATGCTTGAACATTATTTTTAATCGACAGTCGTATTCTAGTTAAAGAAAAACATTATATATATATATATATACCGGCTTAATAATTAATGCTAAATTTTGTTACGTAAAATGCCGATTGACACACACACACACACACACACATATATATATATATATATATATATATATAGCACCTACAGTTCACCTACATTTGGAATCCCCTATATATATATATATATAGATAAATTTTGAAAAGTTTACAATCTGTGTTTTAATAACAATTTACCTGACATATTTAAAACATTTTAGCTTAATAAGTAAAAGAACAGTTTTACTATAAAATCATTCGTCAATTTAAATCAGTATAATCTGTATTTTTTTTATTTGGAAGATATATCATTAAAATGTGTTCATTACTTACTTCCTCTTCATCATTTTTACGTCCATTTACTCGACATCTGTGGCACGAAATGATTTCTTTCTTGCCACTTGAAGTGTGCTAAATAGGTTTATTTATCACTCTAAAGCTATAACCATTGCCCTCCAAAACATCAAATATCAAAAAGAAATAATAAAATATACTTTTTTCAAATTATTTTTAAAGCTCAATATGCAAACGAGATATCTTCGTTATCTAATAACGGCAGAGCTAAAAATCATAACATTCGTTGGGAGATATGAATTATACAACCGCATTTATTTCATGTCATATAAGTAAAATTTATAAACGTAAAAACCTCGACAACTTTTTTCCATATTCAATTAGTTTTCAGGATTTAAGCGACGCACCAACTTTGAACTTTATGCAATATATTATTTCAGAAACTTTAAAATAAATAAAACATTTTTATATTCAATAGTAACTTTTATTTAACCGTCAAATAAATTAAATATTTTTTTTAAATTCAAATTACATAGATTTAAATTTGTTGTATAGTTTCATTGTTTCGATTAAAAATATTTCCTGTCCTGAATTATCTGGTTTTCTTGAACTGAACAAATTCTATTCAAATCCTTACAAAGTCACACAAAGTGCAACATGTAACTGAGAAAAAACAAAACAAAAAAAAACGACAAGCTCTAATTGTAAAGTTCTGAGCTGTTCAAATAAAGAACTCGGCGCCATGATGTTGGATGTAACATGACTGACAGAAAAATATAGTTCAGCCACGTCTTGATCAGCTGAGTAATCGGAGTTTTACGGAAATACGCATGGCTACTCTTCCGAACTAGGTTCTAAACAGTGGGTTCAACACTGAAATCTAGACGGTGTTATTGACCTTGAAGCAACACAATAATTATACTGGGGAAAAGGTTAATGCATTGAGAAAACTTACTGTCACTTGATCTTTAGCGACCGGTAACTGGTTAGAATCACGAGTACAACGGCAACATACTTATCATCAACAGCATCAATAATAATGCTTATAATTACAATGAATAAAAAGATAGACGATGAAAAAGAATTGTTATGAATGACCCGAGTTCAGTTTGCCGTTACTAACGTGTGAAGATTGATTGGTCAGACTTAAATGGGTCTTAAATGGTTATTTTATTGTTCCTTCCTTTTATTTGATTGTCATTTATTCACAAATTATTCATCCTTTATTCCGAGGTTACTTTCTATACAGATATTTTCCTTTTTTAATATTTATATTTCCCGCCACTTTCATTTCAGCCGTTGAATACTGTTTCTTTTTCTATTCCTTTCTTTTTTCTTTATATATGGTTTCTCTCTGATACGCCTTTCTCTTGATCATATCTTGTTGATGATCTCATTTTTTAAACATTTCTGATTCTTTTATTTTATCATAATTTATTTCCTTCTTGTTATACTTATCTCTCCCTTTGACTTTTGCTTATCAGTTTCTGTCCTGCGTAATACCAAGCGTACGTTAATTCATTCTTTCAGTTGTTTTTTTTTCTGTCTGTCCAATCTTTCAAAAGCATTCGTTTTATGTTTTTCCCCTTTATGTTTGGTTTTTCTTCATTTTCTTTCGTTTAACAGTTTTATTTCTCTATTTTCTTTCGAACTTTAATCTTTCTTCTCTCTTATCTCCCATTTTAATTCTCCACTTTTTCTATTCATTCTGTTCCCTTAATATCCACTCATGTTTCGCTATCTCTATCTCTCAAGTTCACTTTCATTTTTTCTCTTTCAGTATTTTTTTCCATATTTAATTGTATTTCTTTTTCGTTCCTTCAACTCTCCTAATTTGTTTTCTGAAGTTTTCTTCACTCTTTTCCTTCACTACATTCCTTCCACTACTTCAACAATTTCATTATTTCTTATCTTATTTTGTTTTCTTCACTCCTTTTCTTATTTCTCTTTTTTATTTTCTCTCCAAAATTTCTCTTTCGTTTGTTATTTCTCTTCCTCCTTTCTCTTTTTACATATTGATAAATATCGTTTCTCTTACAAATCGAATCATAACAATAAAACGAAGCCATTATAACGGACATTATTTGGTTATATACACAAAAGACTTTGACATGTTTTATTACCAACAAAAAAGGTTTTTCGTCATTTATTAGCATAAAAAATAAGGACTTTTTTGTAAAGAGGTGTCATCACACAACACTGTAAAACATTATGCAAACAGTTTTAACTAGGTTACCCTGAGAGACAATGAGATGCTTGAAAAGAAAGACGAATAAAGATTATCAATGATCTGACAAAATAAACGATTATTTTATCACTAATATACAATCATTGTAGAAAAGAAAGTGTAGATATTAAACGTGAAGATGTTAAACGTTCATATTAAAGTGCATTAGTTAAATGCCCTTGTGCTTATAGAGAACGTAGGTGTTGAAAGTATAGTTGCTTTAGAGGGAGTTCAAATAGAACTTAACTAATGCCACAAAAACTGACAGTAAATAATTATTTTAGATGCACTCTTTTGTAGATTCTTAAACTCAGTTTTCTATATAGCAAGCACTATCTACCAGTAAACATCCAATATCCTGCAAAGATATACAAGAATAGTGAATCAGTACGTGTCCAAGATATGACGGTGCTCTTAGAGTATGTGGCTACCATCTTTGATTCTGGAATAGTATGTGGCCTTCCCGGTTTAAATATATCCTTCTTCAGTAGGAGTTTATTCAAAGATATAAATATTCGCCTGTTTATTGAAACCTTCATTCTAACCTTAATTCTAACTCTAAACGTTAACAAACATTTATAATACTTTCTCATAATTTGCTTTTTAAGGAAGGCTACTAAGGGTATTTGCTCGTAAGAGAATGCAATGAATTCAACTGGAGCCGAGTTCAAATTCCAGTTGAATTCATTGCATTCACTTACGTGCAAATACCTTTGGGAAAGGTATTAATCCGTCTCTTCCTTCCAGTTATGGATTAAATAACAGGACAGATTGGGTTCTATAGCCTTGGCAGGCAACCAATCTACCGCAGAAAGCAATGGCAACCTACTGCGGGATAATCTTCTGCCCAGTCAGTCATGTCTCTTCCGAGACATGATCGCCCAAGCGTGTATCACGTATGGCACTTAACTAACTGAGTGACTTTTTATACACGTGAGAGAATACCTTAGGGTGGGTCACATACTATACCAGTGACAAAATTTAGTAGATCACCACTAAAATGTAGGGCACATACGGTAGCAGTGACATAATTTCGTTGGATACATTCAAAAGGTAGGCCACTTACTCTACCAGTGACATAATTTTGTAGGCGACATTCAAAATGTAGACTACATACTATACTGCACTAATTTAACCAACTGTTTTTTAATGCGATAGTAGAGCCAATACAGCGTACAAAAGCTAGTCAATATATACAGGGTAACTGTGAATGTTTTTGATACAGAGGAATGAAAGAAGTGGTAAGAAGTAAATATTAGTGATAAAAGGACGAGTGATAATGATGTTCCTTGAAGAAAAAAGCTTAATATTGCCGAGATCAAGGAAGTATACACTCAGAAACTGGAAATATCAGGGGCTGTAATTCTGAAGCATGATAATTGATTGATATGCTTTCTACGGCTTACCAACCCTCTGCAAGTTATTTTATACCAGCAATATTTTTACATTTAATTATTTTTAAGAGATAATAATACAGTTACTGGTGCAAGTCTTACTAATTAACCCACATCTGGGCAAAGATGACAATTCATTTTTGTTCCAAGGGTATTTGTGCGTAAAGGAATATAATGAATCCGATTGGAATTAAAATGGATTCCTCGATTTCCAATTTCTGTCCATTATCCATTACACCACGAGCACATTCAAGCTTACAGCATCTGATAATTACAAGCGGTCACCCATCTAGGTACAGACGAGGTTCAACTTTGCTTAACTTGGTGGTCAACATATGACCGTAAGACCCTGATCCGTGATAAATACCTGGTATTCCTGAAAATAATTCAATCACGTCAAAAAGCAAAATATTATAAATAAAATTCTTACTTAAAGAATGCGCCTTTCACAAAATATTTATATTAAAACATTAAAAATATAACATTTTAATTTAGACAAATTTTAATTTAGACAAAGAGTACTTGACCCTTAGAGTTTTCAACAGCAAATAGAATATTATAAAGGAATTGGTCTTTTAAATGTGAGTGAAAGTTATGCACTAGTTAATTATGTATATTCAACAAGGCTGAATGCTTTGCCCGTAGATTCTCAACCAATTCGACACTGGACTCGTTAGGAATACCTACACCAGACTTCCCACCCAGAACTAAGGCTCAACTAAATAACGTCCACATTACAACTTCGCTGGTCGCCAAGATAATTGCGCAACTTGACCCACACAAAGCGAGCGACGGTGACGGAATCCCAGTCATAGTACTGAAGAAATGTGCCCCAGAACTCTCCTCTGTCCTCTCTAAACTCTATAACCTCTGCCTATCTGCTTCCTGCTTTCCTGCCTGTTGGAAGTCCTCCTGCGTAGTACCTATATTTAAGAATTCTGGCGAACCCTCAGACCCCGCCAATTACCGTCCTATTAGTCTCCTTCCAATCTTTGGCAAAGTTTTCGAAGCCATTATCAATGCCGAGGTGATTCAGCATCTTATGGCCAACGGGCTTCTCTCTGACAAACAGTATGGGTTTCGCTTCACCAGGTCTACTGCTGATATGCTAACGACCATTACCGAGTACATATACCAGGCACTTGACAAGAATGGTGAAGCCCGAACCGTTGCCTTGGATCTCTCCAAAGCATTCGCCATGGTCTAGCATGCTGGCTTCTTGTGCAAACCGCGGAGCTATGGGGTAACTGGACATCTGTTTGACCTCATCCAGTCTTTCCTCTCTAACCGCACATTGAAGGTGGTATTAAATGGGCATGCCTCCCAAAACTACCATACGAACGCGGGCGTCCCTCAAGGTTATATCCTAGGTCCCACGCTCTTTCTTATCTACATTAATGATCTCCCCGACACCATTAGATCCCAAGTTGGCATGTATGCCGACGACACAACAATCTACTCCCGCATCGATCAGAAACCAGGTCTGGACGACAAAGTGAACCTCGCTGCCGTACTTGAAAGGGACCTCCAATCCATAGTGACCTGGGGTAGGAAATGGTTGGTAAATTTCAATGCCTCTAAAACAAAGCTGTTATCAACTAATCACCATAGACAATCGCATCTACCTCCCATTAGCATGGGACAGGCTAGCCTCCCAGAGAGTAAAATACTACGCCTCCTTGGCCTTACACTCTCGGCGGACCTCAAATGGAATGACTATATTGAATCCATTGCCAAATCTGCTGCTATGAAAGTGGGCTCCCTGTGCAGGGCCCGGAAATTTTTCCCACCTGAATCTATTCTGCACATATACAAATCTACCATCCGCCCGTGTATTGAATATTGCTGCCATATCTGGTCGGGTGCCCCTGCTGCTCTCCTTGGGCTTCTTGACAAAATACAAGGAGGATCTGTAACGTGGTTGATACTGATTTGGCAGACCGGCTGCAGCCGCTCTAACACCGGCGCGATGTGGCTTCCCTGAGCCTCTTCTACAAGTACTTTCATGGCTTCTGCTCCGATGAGCTTAGATCACTGGTGCCGCCTAAGCACGAATTTACACGAGATACTAGATTAGCAACTAGGTCCCACCCTTTTACAGTTAAACAAATAAGATGTAACCGTAAATTCTACTCCAACAGCTTCTTTTCTCGCGCTTCCCGCCTGTGGAACTCCCTTCCACAAGTCTGCTTTCCCGACAGTTACAATCTCCAGGTGTTTAAATGTAGGGTCAATAGACACCTCCTATCACACTAACTCCCAACTATTCTCACAGCACTCTCATCTACCCAACCCTCATTCTCGGTATCCTTACCCGCCTATCACCCACCCTCTGTCATTTCCTATATTTAATCAGCCTTTCTCCACTCTACGTAGCCCCCTGCACAGTAGTGGCAGTGACATGCCTTGCTCGGGGTGAAACGCTTATAAAAAAAAAAAATTGTTCTTAAAAATATTTTTAACATGGGTTAGAGATTAGTTTACAATTTCAATCCAAAGATGGCATTCTGAATAAGACACAAACTTATGTGACTTGTATGAGACGAGGGCGGACTTTTTATAACTTGATCGACACACAAATATGGCAAGGTCTACGCGTTTTAAATTCTGTAATGAAACAAGGAAAAGGATGAAAATAGTGCGAACACTTATCTATACAATGCTATTGTCTTTAGTAATAATTACACCTTAACAAATATAAATTGCACAACTGGCCAGGAAAAACAAACTTTTCAAAGAGTAGATAATGATATCCTAAACAAATAAACGGTGATTAGCAAAAGAATGTTTTGATATAAAAAGCCAATGAAATGCCATCACACAAAGACACAGAAAATGGATGTATTATAACTACTGCATATGCTGGCGTACAAGCAATGTGGTTGTCTGAGAGGTCACCCACATTTTCAAGTAGCAAATATAGGTTTCAGTTTATATTCGACGTACAAGACAACCTCTCAAAATAGCATTTTAAAATGTATTACATTGAATTTATTAAATACATATAGTAAACATATTACACTCTACACTCAAGTTCTTTACACTTTACACTCAAGTTCTAATGAAAAAATGGTGGGGAGATATTGTCAATTAAATACCCCAATCCACAATATCTCATCAGTGTGTGCCGTGTTTTAGGTAGGCTATTACGGTAGTCTAATTGACTTTCCCCATAAACCATTCATTCGTTCCAATGTTCCCGAAAAGTTATTTAAACGGCTTAAACACAGCCAGTTAATTTTTGTTTAAAAAAAGACAAGACAGGTGTTACCGTAAAAAAACCTCCCATGCTTACAACTTACTATAAACTACAGGATTTAAGATTCATATTTTAGAAATGGAGTCTAAGCTGGTCCTCTATTTTTGGGAAAGTTTTATAAGGTGAAATTGTTATCTTGTGCGTCAACATATACGGTATGTTAAATTCCTTGCTAGTTCAACTACTAAGAAAGTGGGTTCACTGTGTCGTGCAAGACATTTTTCACTCCAAATGCTATCTTACATATTGTTAGGTCTACAATTCACTGATGCTTACAATAATGCTGCCACATATATGCTTATATATCTAAAAATATTCGATAAAATTCAAAGTAATATAATTGGTCCTAATCTTGCGTCTTGGCTTCAGACACTTCCACTACCACCGTAAAGTTGCCACCTTTCATGGTAATTGTTCGGATGATCGCCTAGCTATGAGACTCAGACTTTCTGAATATAAGCGCAGTACTAGACCAACAATGGAGCCCTGTACAGTTGCGGTAACTAGATGTAACCCTTAGGTTTAATGCTAACAATTGTTATCACTCTTCTTGCATATGAATCTCGCTTCCTGCCCCACACACTTCCGCCAAATTTAACCTTCAACAGTTTCAAGACAATGTCAAACGCTCTCTACTGTCCTCCCGATCATTCTTCTTCTATACACGCTTCTTAGTGTTGTTTCTTTTTTCTAATTCTTCCACATTCAGTAACCCTACCTGTATCTCAGTGGTACTGGTGCCTTGCTTGAGGGAAACTTGATTTTTAAAAAATACCTGTTATGTTGAAGTGTGTTGTAAAGAAGTGACTGCCTAATGCAGGCTTTATCTTAATCAGACCTTTGACCTTTGACATAAAGACATACTCACGTTCAAAGAAAAGTTTTTCTTTCTTGTCAAAATAAATGAAATACGTGTTTGACTCATTTATCTTAAGGAAACAAAAAAGTGTCAGCACACTTTTCATCCTTATGGCTATAAACAAGCAAGTTACTGCTTTCAAAAAACATCATAAAATCTGCAGTAGTTGTCTCCCTTACCTTCGCACCTTCTTTATTATGCTCAAAAATGTAAACATTTTTTTAGAACCGAACGAAGAAAATGTAAAAATAATACCATAATCTACTCTCTCATCTTTATTATAGATTTTGCAAAATATATAATGATGTTAATTGCACTGAATGCCAATAATGAAAGATATTATTTAACAGATATGATATTACTTCAACGGATTTCATTGAAAGCACAAACATTTTTGTTTTCATTAACAAAAAAAAAAGTAAAAAAGAAAAAATGCTGCAAAATCTCACATTTACTTTCTAACTTCCAATGTTAAGTTTTTTATTCGGTAATAGCACGATACGTGTAAATTTTCACAGGTTTGGTTTCCTAATAAATTTTTTGAAAGTTTTACAAGGAGTTTTTTGTCATCTCCTAAAAAGCGCGCCGCGTCACATAAAATAATCAAGGGGGTTGCAATCTTTGGATATAGGTGGTCAGACGTAAAGGCGTGCTATGGTTGGAGAAATTTTCTGTGAACAATGACTGGATTCTCCGGTTTGTGTTATACGGTACAGAGTCCTGTTGACAAAGACAGGAATTTCCAGCCGCCAAGCTTTTGAAGTACCTCTTCAAGGCACCTGGTGTAGGTGTCTCTGTTGCGTCTGAGGAATATTAAAATATGAATGGGGGTATAACATCTCCGTCAACAATGATCACTCAAACACTTTCGTAATCACCATTAGAATTATCGAAATATTTACGAATTATCTGCACTATTTTCAGATTGACATCCGTTTAAAAATATTCGTATTAGATCTTCAGGCACGAATACCAAGCGGCACAGAAATTCCCAAATTTCTGGCAAAGTAAATTGCATCAGAGAGCTATTTTACTCACAGACGGTGCCCAAACTACTCTTCTATACACTGAAGATGAAAAAAAAAAGTAACGCGCCTTTGCGAAATTAAAACTATAAAACAGCGATAATTTCCCCATCGCATTCTTTGTGTGTGTGCGCGCGTGCACACACACACACACACACACATAATTCTGCATTACCCCCACTCAAAATTACTGCCAACATCTTAAGAGAAATACTACTAGCTTGTACTACCGAAGTCCCTTTTGTCGACCCTAACAACACTATATATATACAACATGACGGTGTTTCTATGGGTTTAGTATTCGGTCCGACATTTAGCAATTTCTACATGTCAAACCTCGAGAATAATACCTTTAAAAAATTCAAGAAACCGTCAATATACCTTAGATACGTTGACGATATCCTACTGTTAATTAAAAATACTGAAAAAATCCTACAACTTCAAAAACATTTTCAGGATAACTCAGTGCTAAAATTCACCTATGAACTCAGCAATGACAACAAAATTCCTTTCCTCGATATACTAATCAACACTAATGGCAATAAGTTCACTATCTCACCATATAAAAAACCACCAACAAAAATCCCTCCACACTTAATTATATTAGCGAATGCCACCACTATTACAAATTAGCAATCATAACAAATCTACTACATCGAGCAAAACCCAACTCGTCTACAAAACACATCTTCCACAGCGAACTAAAAAACAGAAAACAGACACTCATCAACAATAATTTTCCTAACTACATAGTTGATGAACAAATAGTGCATTTCCTTACAAACCTGAACACGAAAAAAGCAACACATGGTAATTGCCCAACCAACCCCAAACATATCACTCTCTCATATCGTAGCCAAATGCACACCAACTACCAACTAGATGAAAATATCCTAAAAAAACTCACAAACACTAATATCTCTCCGACAGACCCCAACAAAAGAATTAAATTTATCATATATTACGCTAAATCCACAACATCCAACTCAATCGTCCGCAACGACTCCTCCCCCACCGTTAGCGATTTGCAAAAAGACAATGTAGTGTATAAATTCAAATGCCCCTTTCGAGAATGTATCTCTAACAAACTAAATAATACCTACATTATGCATACTACTAACTCGCTTTCGCGGAGACTTAAATTGCACTTAAATGAAAATTCTAACATATCCCGACATTTAAAACACCACGGCTATCAACACACACTTCTTAGGAAAACACTTGTTGAAAATACGCATATACTTAGACAAGAAAATAATAAACGAAAACTTAAAATTCTAAAAGCTATCTACATCAAACAGTTTAAACCTAGCGTAAATAAAATAAATTTCGACACCTCTACTAACATACTATATAATCGACTATAATCGACGGGAGAGGTCATAGTTGTTATACTTACCCCCTACACCATAGTAGCAGCAGTTCCCAGACCAATCCCTCATGCCACTATACACTAAATTGAACAAAAAACCCACTATCACCATTCCTTCTCGGCCTACAGCCATGTGCGACACAAAATATGGACCTGTCAAATTTTCTCTGTATAACTCCATTCTGTTGATAATAATTTAAATGTTCTATGTTCACTGAACATTAAATGTTCATCCTTTGATAATGGCTTATGTAAGCCGAAAGCTCAAACCTGATAAAAAAATTAACATTTATTGCGATTTCTTGTCGTCTTTCCATGACAACACTATCAAGCTAATCAGATCATACGAACGAATCTTACACAAAATAAATAGACAGAACTTGTCTATATTATTCAATGAAACCTGTATTAATGAAAAAATGCTGCCAAAATACACACACAATATATATATATATATATATATATATATTCAATAAAAACGATCGACAAGGTATTATCATTATGTTTCTATATAAATTTTCAAGTGGTCTGTATTTTTTCTTTACAGAACTCAAATTATACTTATTTAGTGCATTCGAGCATTTTCAGTTATACTTTTAGCCGTTATCAAGAATGTTCATTTTAATGAAACCTATTTAAAAATAAACAATATATATATATATATATATATATATATATATATATATATATATATTGTGTGTAGCCAACAATCTTTCATTAAAACTGACAGACAAGTTATTATTATTTAGTTTACATATTTTTCTTGTGTTCTCAACGATTCTATTATTTAAATCTTCTTTTACATGTGAATGATGTTATTATGCATTTATTGTCAACAACTATATCACAGATATGTCCTGGAAAATCTAGATGTGAGTTTAAATGTGATCGGAGAGAAATGTTTTAGGAAAAGTGCAATGTCAATTTTATCCTCAGTTTTGTGGTGGTATTGCGAGTGTAAATGTCTACCAATTTTGTTTCTTGAGGAACACAGTTCTTCAAAAGACATATATATTCTTAAACGTTACTGGTTCTCTGCAATTTAGATTTTGCATTTGCTTTTTGTAACATATATTAATGTTATTGTTTTTTCTCCACGTGTTTGTACTTGACTTTTGTTGACAATACATGCATAATAGCATCACCTGTATGCAAGGGAAGAATGGAGGCATTTTTAATAAAAAAGAGAAACCGTACTGTTAATAGCATCACTTATGAATACGGTAACAATATGCTTAATACACATGACTCTATATCCGTAAATTTTACACATATTTATAAGTTAAAAAAAAATCAGTCTTCATAATGAGTTAAAGTATAGCCAAAAGTGCTCTAAAATGCAAAACATTTGGCGAATCCTTTTATAATTTGAGTTCTGCAAACCTTTTTTGGTTTAATACGAACATATGTCAAATTATATAAACAACATAACGATAATACATTTTCTCTCATTTTTTAATGAAGCCTGCATATATATATATATATATATATATATATATATATATATATATATATATATATAGGAGTCTGTACTTGTATTCTAAGAGTGTCGATCACTTTACTTTCATTTATAGTCTTTATATTCTTACTGCAATATTCTTATGGGAAATATGGGATTATTTTTATCTCTTTTAATAAATCACATATTTTACGCTTTTGAATTATTTTTCCTAGTATTACTTAGTCACTATAATTTTGATTAAATAAATATCTTTCTGATTTTTCCGTATAATAAAAAAGAAACTCTGAATGTAGAATGGAAAACAAGACTTCTGTACTTCGTGAACTATTTACTCTACTTAATTATTTATTAACTATTTAATAATGCATATATTATTTTAAAGTTAAATTTGTTGCATTCAGTTACGCGCAATTCCCCTTGGAAAAAGTATTACTCTATGTCTTCCCTCAAGATATGGGTCAAATAACAGGACCGATTTGGTTCTGTAGCATTGGTTAGCAGAAAGTAATGACAACACTAAACCGGATTATCTTCTGCTCAGTCAATCATGTCTCGAAAGAGACATGATCACCCAAGCGTGTATTACGTACGATACTTAAATGACTGATAGCATCTGACATATTTCATGCTAATTTCTATTCTAATCTTTTATTTTATTGTTTTTTGTGTCTATAAAGAAATAAAAATATGAAAATTAATTTTAGGGTTGAAAATGATTATCATAAACCAATTATAACAATTATCATTAATTTACTATTTCAATAAAAATCAACCCTACTTTTCTCTTCTAAAAACACAAGCACGTCACATTCTCGCAGTTAGTCAAATTGTCAACACGGACAGGCCGTCAACACATGTGTCAAAGAAAATTTCAGCTTCTTTTCCTTTTTCAGGCCATAATAGAAATATTTATCTCTTCAGCAAAATTCGACTTAAGTATACCTCAGGCACTTCTTGCATTTTCTGACTAAATTATCTGGGTATTTTCTGACTAAATTATCTGGGTACTCATTAATTACATCAATAAAAACGCGGAGACTGTATAAATTTTATTTATTGTTTATATTATCATTCTGTTGATTTTCGATTCATATTTGAAGTAGATGTGATTCCAAATCAAAATTTTACTCAGTATTACTGTCTCTCTTTTCTGTTTAAATTGTCATATATAACTGAAACCACCAAACAACCAGATAATAAATAATATTCGTTTTGTTGTTTCAGCGTGTTACTATTTCTCACCATTATTTCTGTATAAATAATTTAGTGGGTATTTAATAATTATTTGCTCAGATTACCCCACTACAGTCTTACAATTGGATTACTGTATTATCCAACAATGAATATACATTTTAGATGAACCTGTACTAACATATATTCTGAAGTCAAGAAACTGAACTTTTCGATCTTCTTCGATTTCAGCTGGTATAAGGTTCTTGACTTGATCATATCCTGCAGGCTTGTAACGAATCACGAATCGTACGGATAATCAGATGTTATTAGGATGACTAAAAACAGCTGCCTTTATAGCGCCAATTGAAGAGAGAGCAGCATGAAATAGGATTCGGGCATTCTGGCATTCAACCATTAATCCCAACATCTGTCTTGTGTCCACTTGTAGCAGGATGTGGATTATCAGAGAAAAGCTGGTCTTCGTTAAACATTCCTCATTGTTAATTCAAGGTTAAGCAAGGGGTCAGGAAGTAGCTACCTTGATACGGTAAATGAATATCGCTACCTACATTGTTTTCACGTTTTCAACATACATACTTGAAGTATATTTTTAACGTAGAAGTTGGGTGCGATCAGAATATACAAGAAGATTAACTTTGATAAAACATGTAAAATACACCTGAAAACGTCTTCTTTCTTTTCAAGCTTCTTGCCGAAGTTAGGGAAAAAATACTTCGAATAAATAAGTTTCAATTAATGGACAAATTTGTGATGTATATACATAAGATTAGAATTGGAACTTCTTTGTAAGATTTTTCTTATATAATAATAAAAAATATTGCATTATTTCCATTATTCAAACTACTGTCCTCATCTTTGTAACCATTTGTACGACGTTCCTTCAGGTGCTAGGAATTTAGAACAAAACCTTTTCTTACGAAATTCCTAGCACCTGAATAAGGCCACAGCGTACAACAGCCGAAACGTCGTACACATAGCAACAGAAATGAGGACAATAATAATGTAAATACTAGAAATACTACCTCATCGCAGAAATATAGACAAATACTAATAAAAATGCTTTGGGTAGTGAGTGAGCAACCGGCACAGTTAATACTAACCTCCAGGTCAGCAACTCTTTCTTCCTTTACAACTTCATTTTTCCACTGAGAAAAGATTTTTTAGAGTCAATGTTAAAGATTCTGCCAGTAAATTTGATTCACTAGACAATTTTCCTTGCAAAATGTACCTTTTACATTTATAAGTTTACCTATAGTTCGTGCATCAAATATTACTAATATGGAGCTATTGATAGATATACTTAAGAACATCCCCAAAGAAATCTATAAGTTTCTCGGTTCTGACATGGCATCTCGGCTTTAGTCACTTTACCATTGCTGCAAGGTAGGTTCCCTGCGACTTTGTAATATGATTCATTGTGATTGTTCTGATTAGTTCTCGTATTTGGTACCTATCTTTCACGAATGTAATCGCAGTACTAGACTAACAGCTTGCTCTCAGAGTTCCACTGTTTAAATTGTCATATATAACTGAAACTGCTATGCTAATCATTTTCCTCTTACATATATCTTTTAGGAAATTCGCATCCAGTTTCTTCCTTTCTTGTAAACTAGTATCTTAAAAAATGATATGCAACGTCAGTCGCTGTCTCCTCAAATTCTTATACTATCTTCTCTATTTATTTAAATCTCAGTAACTCACTTGAAAATAAAGCAAAGGGTGCTTAGCTGCTATGTGATATCTGCTCTTCTGTATGGCAGCGAATGGTGAACGATATTTTCGAAGCGGAAGGAGACGCTTGTGGAATGAAAAATGTGGTTCTATAGAAGAATGCTGAGGATACAATGGACCGGACACCTGGGTAATGATGATGTGTTAGAAAGAGAGCAAACTAGGAAAAACTTATATTTAACATCATGAAGAGACAGTTGAGGTTCCTGGGACTCGTAATGAGGAAAAAGGGCCTGTATAATCTAGTATTCACAGGGTAGATAGAAAGAAAGTAGATACAGGGGAATGTAGCGCGAGACATACTTGATAGGCTTGAACAACTAAATGCCGAAGCGGGGTTTGGAAGAGATATCGATAAGAAAAATATTAAGAGCAAAAAAGACATGGGCAAGTGGACGGCTATGATCGCCTACACGCTGTAGGGACACAGAACATGAAAAAGAATTCATTTGCCTCTTAGAGAACCCATATTCGTCTTGAATTTTGAAGCTTATTATTTTTGTTTGTACATAAAAATGTACTTTTATATAATATTACATTATAAATAAACATAGATTTACCAAAGTGTATATATATATATATATATATATATATATATATATATATATGTGTGTGTGTGTGTGTGTGTGTGTGTGTGTGTGTGTGTGTGTATAACGTACTTGCACGATGTCGTGTAAATTAGTGTAACAGTCCTAATTGTGAATGCAATAGTTGCATTCACTGTCATTTTAACATATTATAAATATTCATACTCATTAGTCAGCCATCGCACTGTATACAATTTGAAAATGAGATATTTGAAAAAAATAACAAAATTACAAAGAGAAAATTCAGAAACCCATCATTCTTTTAATAAATTTCTTTCTTCTTTGAGTGTCATCGCTAAGAAATTATCTCTAGGAATCGTCTTGTTTAATGCTATACGTCTAAAGTAAACGGCGATAATTTAAGAAGCATTGTTAATGACACCGGAAAATTTCACTCTTAATATGTATGCTAATAATGTCGACATCTACTAAAAGCTGACACCTTGTATCATTAATACATGATTCCTAAGTGTTATTAGTCCGTCACCGTTTCAAGTGGTAATGTGATTACTTAATGTAAATGAATAAAAGAGTTGATAGCTGCTATATCTAACTCTATAATTAAATGAATTTTTTTAATATAAAACACAAATTAGTATATTTACTTTTGAATATTGCTTTATTAAAATTATGTACATGTCGCACCAGATTGTTGAGAATTTCCATGATGTTAGTCACACACTAAATTTTAACCTTCTCACGTATCGTTAACATTAACATGGCAGCTTCTAATCTGACAGAGGAAATGAAAAAATCAGCCGTACAAGATGAACTCGCCCTCCTTCACAATTCAGAAATAGTTTGCTTCGTGAAATTGCCATGTTCATTATGTTTAAGATGCGGATTTAGTATCTTTTTTGAAGAAGTTTCATTTCTGGAATAAGATAAATATTCTAGGCGCTCAAATGTCGTAAGTACAACCGATTTCGCCCAGCAGATTCGCAATATCATTAATTACAGGACGAGAGCTATCTCCGAGCAGGTTATGGTGTCAGAGTACACCGTCAGGCATGTGGTGTACGAGTCATACATGATAACAACAACATAATTTCTAAACAAAAATAACCAGAAGAAGTTCAAAATCAAATGAAACAATCCGAGAAGAGCAACTGCTCCGATTTTACCACGAAAAGAACTAATGCAAATCACAGGATATAATTTGATTGCCTCACACGGGTACGCAAAGTGAGAAAAACCAAGTTTATGTCATTTGAAATGGTTCTGAGTCAAAAAAGCAAAGTGAGTCCTGTCATATCAACGCTTTCTAGTAGGACGCAGAGTACATGTAATTAAATTCATAACATCTTGCTTAGCGACCCGATCGTAGCCATACGTATCGGAGTAGTACTCTGCTCCATTGCACGTGCTCACATAAGCCAGAAGTGCCTTAATCGATAAGTTTTACTTTGTTTTTTCACTATTTACATTATTCGGACTGTTGTCCCCATCTTTCTTATCATATTGACAAAGTTTCTGTTGTTATACGCTCCAGCCTTCTTCAATTGATATATATTAGAATTTCGAAGGGAAACCTTTAATTAGTCCACTAGAGTAGAATGTTTTAATTCAAAGTGTCGTGTCTTTTCTGGATATCACAGTTGCAGTTATTTTCCTTTACTAACTCAAATCTCCAAGTTTTCCCCTCTGCTGTAGTCATGTATTGAACTCACGGCTTTCACGGTAAAGTCACTGAATTAAGTCAACCAGCTCTTTCATTCACAATGTGTTGCGGAAAATACCAACGTATCTCAACTGAAGAAGAGCGGAGCGTACAACGGTTTAAATATCGTGAGAATTGAGAATGAAGATGAGTACAACAGCCAGAACAATATAAATAATGTAAATAGTACAGTACCACATCTCAGAAATATACAGAGATTTTCACGTTGATGTCAACCACATCCAACTGATATCGTAGCTTTCTTGATTTTAATTGTCTGGGTGACCACAGATGCGTTAACATAAAGAAAAACACCAAGCAACTGACTCAAAATTCCAAAAACCAACTGAAGTCCACCAGCATGTCTAAAATGAAAGGGAATGAATAGTTTCTTGCACTACATTGAAATTGCACAAAAGTGGCTGTCACACTTGGGTGTAGTTTTATTCAATAAAATCTATCTTGTGATATTTTAATGTTGAAGATTTCTCGTTTTCTTTAAACTTTTTGTCTGTACAAAAAATATATGAATTTGTAGAATGTTTGCATCAATAAAATTTGCATAAACCATACAAAAATATGCAGATTCAGTTAAACAATTAAATGATGAAGTTTAATTATCTTTGCCTATATTAACATTTGATGTTTTTTTTCTTTTCTTTTTTTTAGGTAAGTCCTTATTTTCAGGCAATATGGAAAAGAATCTACCAGGTAGGATGTTGTCTTTTATTAAAGTCACGTTTCACTTCTCGCCGAGCACCGAGCTTTACTTTGACAAAAAATTGTGCTGCTAGTTTTTTGTGATGTTCATTCCTTGGCTTTCGATGGAAAATGTGCTATTCACCATTACTCAGCAATTAATTACTGCTTTTCACACCACAGTGCATGATATGTTAACAAAGCATTGAATCATATCTACAACAATGAACAACAAAATAAACTTTGATTCCAAACACAAATGACACTCTACCAGAAATAATCAAGTACACTGGTTCGAAATCAATATTTTAAGTATTTCAAATCTGCAAATTCGTGTTCTAGGTAAATATTATAGGAGAGATTGCTGAAAACTATTTGATTCGATCGTCTTCTTAAGATTTTACGGAATAATATTATCACAAAATTTATTGTGAACGTTTTCGTTGAGTCGAGTAGCTTTCTACTCTTTCTCTCTCTCTCTCTCACTCTCTCTCATATAAATAGTATACTAGTATTGTATACAGTATATCTGTGTTTAGTCGATATTATATTTCTGTTCAAAAGAAGTTTAGATGAGGATTTAAAATAAATTAACATATATATAAATATTATAATAAACCATTAGTGTGCATGGCCGACTAGTTAGAAGGAGGCCCTGATTCGAGTCTCACCGTAGTCGATTTATCAGGAAGTTATCGTCTGGATATTATCTGTCTTGAGGAGGCGATTCAAGCATGCGACATCTTTGGAAAGTGTCTAAAATCATAGCGCGGGTTGACCCAAATTTTGAGAGTGAAAGGGAGAGCTGTTGATTGTTGTGCTAGCTCGTATTCACAAGTCATCGTGACCAAGCCTTTGAGCGTGTTGGCCATGTTCAGACTGGTGTTCACACTAGAAAACACACACACACACACACACACACACACACACACACACACACACACACACACTCTCTCTCTCTCTCTGTGTCTCTCACTCTCTCTCCTAAAAAAGGTAAAAAAGGCCAGCTCATAATAATTGCATTATAAGGCCAGCTCATCATAATTGCATTATAAAACAGAAGTAGGCTCTGTGGGGGTTGAATGAATACAAATGAGCCTGAGCAGGATTAGTTAGATGCCCTAGTAGACATGCATACTTGGATATGAGTGGCCATATCATTATTATTATTATTATTATTATTATTATTATTATTATTATTGTGTCATTTTTCATCATATTTCGATTTCTGCAATGGTCGCACTACCAACCAAGTAAGACCTAAGGCAGGTCGTGGCGTGTTGTTATGGCTCCATTTTATGTTTTTTCTATCTTCCCCATCATCCCTAGCGTTACATAGACAAAGTTCTCCTTAGTGTGTGAGCTGTTCTTAATAAGACATTGTTTTGTATATCTCTTAAGCTGGGGGTTTCTAGGGATTCTTTCAATGTGATGATTTGTTCTATTTTTTATCATTCCAAGTGCACCTACTATCACTGGCACTACTCTTGTTTTCAATTTCCACATTTTATCTATTTCAATTTCCAGGTCTTTATATTTTGACAGTTTTTCAAATTCCTTAGTTGCTATGTTACAATCCGCTGGACAAGCCATATTAATTAATAGACAAGTTTTCTCCTTCTGGTTTTTAACAATAATGTCTAGCCTATTTGCTTCAGTTTTTCTGTCTGTGTAGATGGTGTAATCCCATAGAATGGTGACATCATATATTTCTGTAACCGGTGCTGAGTGATGTTCATACCAGTGTTTGTTTACAGATTTTCCATAGTGTTTGCACATTGTCCTATGTAAATATTGCCTCACTCTATCGTGGCGATTTTTATATTCATTTGTGGCAAGTACAGAACAGCCTGAGATTAGATGGTATATTGTTTTGTGGTGTTTATCACAAAACCTGCATTTTGGATCCATATTACCATGTATAATATTTGCTTAAATGTTTCTAGTGAAAAGACTTTGGTCTTGCGTTGCAAGAATAAAGCCTTCAGTTTCAGACTTTAATCCAGATGCACGTAACCATCGATGAGTATTAACTATGTCAACATTGGATTTCTTGGCACGTTCTGGATATTGGCCATGCAGAGGTTTGTCTTGCCAGCACTGTATCATCTGTTCAAGAGCTTTAACTTTGGATTTCATTTTCATATTTTTTGCCGCAACAGTTGGTTCTTGGTTTCTGTTTTGCTTTTCTACAGATATCTACTAACTGAAAATCTTGTTTGTATTTACTGCATTCTTTTATTATTGAATATTTTCTCATTCTTTCCTCATGTTTCCTTAATAATTGTATCATCCAGTCCTTTGTTGTTTCTATGTATGTTAGTAAGCGAATAGTTGTTGTCTTGTATGAAAATTCTAGCTGAATAAGACCTCTTCCACCTTATTTGCGGGTATATATAGACGGTCTACATCAGTGTTTGGATGATGCATCTTATGCTTAGAAAGAAGCTTTCTTGTTTTAGAATCCATTCGCCTGAAGTCGTTTAGATCCAGTTTAAGATGTTGAAACTATATTGGACAACTGGGATTGCAAGGCTATTAATTGCCATAATTCTGTTCTGAGAATTCAATTCAGTTTTTAATAGCATTCAATTCGGTTTTTAATATCAGCCTTCTATAGTACTCTTTACGCACTATTTCTTTCATTTTGTAATGGTGAATTCTTTCACTCTCATTTACACCAGTGTATTTATGAGCTTCTTCTGGCTTTAATTCTTTTATTGTTACAGCAGGGTCTAAGCGAATTGAGGATGTTTCTTGTGGTGATCCATGTAAAACTGTAGATTTAGCACATTTATTCAAATTGAATCTCATTCCAATGTCTTCGCTAAAGCATTTTACAGTTTGCAGAAGACCTTCCAGCTCATTATCATTCTTAGAATACAATGTAAAATAGATGGCTTATTTTCTTTTAGCCTATTTTATCACAACATTCTGTCTTATTAAGTTGATTGGTTAGTGCTATTAATGATATGTAGAATAGTAAGGGAGACAAATAATCACCTTGAAATATACCTCTTTTGATGTTTATTTTATCAGACTTATAGGTTCCATTTATATGATTGAGGTAAAGGGTTGTTTTCCATATAGACATGCACTGTTTGATTAAATTGATGATGACGGGCAATATCTTGTATATATTTAAAGTCCTTAAAATCCAGGAATGTGACACACTATCGAATACCTTATGATTATCTATCCAGACAGTGCTAAGATTTTTCTTTGTACTGTAGCAGTTTTCCAGGATCATTTTGTTAATAAGCAATTCGTCTTCACATCCGGAACAGCCACGTTTGCACTCTTTTGTTCAAGCGGTAACATGCTATTTCTTTCTAAGAATAAATATGTTTATTTTGTTAAAATAGATGTTAATAGTTTATATGTTGTCGGAAGGCATGTAATTGGTCTGTTGTTTATCGGCTTGTTTGCGTCACTATTCTTGGGTAGAAGAAATGTAATTCCTTTGGTCATCCATGCAGGAATTTTAGTGGGATCGTCAACCATTTCTTGAAGTTCTTTGGATAGTTTATTATGTGATGCGCTTAATAATATAGCCAAAAGTTAGGAATTTTATCTATGCCTGGGAATTTCAAATTGTGTGTTTTTTTTAGTGCATATTTAACATCATCTTCTGTAATTCCAGACCATGTCTATTCGGGTTTATTTTTCATTCGTTCTGTCTCTTGCGTAATCCAATGTACTTCCTTGCTAAGTTCTTTAGGGCAAGCCCATATCTTTTCCCAGAACTGTGTGACTTCTTCCATTCTGGGGGGGTACTGTCACTTCAATTCTTTTTTTACCTATTTCCCTGTAAAATCTCTTTGTATCAGTCTGAAAAATCTTGTTTTCTCTGTAAAATCTTGCTCTTTTTTCATAGCGTCTTATTCTTTGAGCCTTCAGTTGGATTTTTTGCTTTATTTTTTCTTTATTTGATAAGACGTCATTTTCATTCTTGATGTTATATTTTTTTACGGCTCTTCTGCTTTTCCTAGTTCTTACATTTATTCCTCTACTCAGTTCATCCAATATTGATAATTCAGTTCTAAGTTGTTCTATTTCTTTTTCTATTTTTCTTTTCCAAGGTGGAACTTCACGTCTACGAGACTGCCTTGTTTTTATTTTGATATTTAATTTTTTTGTTGCTGCTGTTGCTGATGCATATATTATTTCGTTAAGATTTGTCTGAGGGTCTTCATCCAGTATTGATTTCAGTGCTGCATTGTAGAGTTTAATAGTACGGAGGTTATGTTTTGTTGGTAGTAATTTCGGGAGCTGTTCACGTTCTTCCATTGTAATATTTTGTATTTGACTTAGATGGTTTTTTATTTCTATCTTGGCTTCCTGTATATTGTTCTTATTTTCCATCAAATAATTATCTTCGATGTGTTCTGAACTCGTTTTATTTTTGTCTTTTAACTGAGTCAGATCACACCTTTCCAGCCCTTTGTTATTTACAGCATTATCTTCGCAGTGATTTGCGTGTTTCACGGTTTCTACATTATGACCTTATTATTATTATTATTATTATTATTATTATTATTATTATTATTATTATTATATGCCAATATGCCAATATTTTAATATTCCTGATCCTAAGTTGATTACATCCTCATCTAAAAAAAGAAAAAATATGTCTAGATTTATGAAATAAAGCGATCCATTTTTTGCATTATTTACTCAGGCTATTGTCATCATCTTTGTTATGAGATATTAACAAAAAATGATTGCAATAATTCGTGGGTAATGGCTCAAAATAAAGGGAAAGGAATGACGAGGTAGGCCAATTCTGCTTGCAAACGCGGGTATCAACGTTCTCGATTTAGTCTAGTACAGTGTCATTTATTGGATTACACAATTTTGTTGCTCAGTCTATGGCAATGTCTATATTATCACACGCATGCACATAACGCAAAATCGTAATACCGAAAAATAATTCCGGTTATGGATTCAGAAAATGCTTAATAGATTTACCCTAGAACACTGACATATGTTCATTGGCAAGTGTCATGTAACAAATTGGTGCTTAAAAGTTCTCGACTCGACCAAGAATGGATTCCACAAAATATTCTGATGTCTCGATATTTAGTCAGAATCTGAAAATGGGTCGTGACGAGAATTTTGTCAAAAGCAATTCATATGAATTTATAACTATATCAGTATATTAATCTATATATGTATATGTGAATGTCTGTCATTTTAGCTATGCGTATATATAAGCCAGACTTATTTCTCTCTCTCTTTCTTTCTCTCTCTCTCTCTCTCTCTCTCTCTCTATCTAGTTATTTAGTTATGCTTCTATTTAGCTACTTAATCTAATGCAAGTCTCATATTTAATCTATTCACATACTTCTTGATGGATACTTATGGATCATCAATGCCGTGTGGCTGATTGATATCGATATTAATTGGATGTCATTTCATTCAAAGTAACAGGAGGAAATCTTAAATATCGTTATCATCAGTTCATGTGACATAATTTCCTTAGTCAGACATTTTAGTGTAGTATATCAAAGAAGATTCCAGTCATAATACTAATAGACGTTTTCCTTCAATGAGAAAAGATTGAAAAATATGCACAATATCGCGAATGAGTTTACAAACGAAAAAATAAACATGCTTGCGTTCGTCTTTATCATACACTGTATCTCTTTCCTTTCTTCTCTCTCTCTCTCTCTCTCTCTCTCTCTCTCTCTCTCTCTATATATATATATATATATATATATATATATATATATATATATAATTAAAATATTACAAACTCACCTTTCCTGCTACGACGGTTTCAACCAATGAAGGTTTCCTCAAGTAGTGAATTCGTTAATTTTTCTTCTAACATATTATGTATACAAAAACTATACATACATTTTCCCTGTTGGTATAAAAGGGAAATTTAATGGTATCGAAGCGACAAAGTAAGAGTAGAGAAAATATGTAAGAGTTGGGAAGATGAGTGAAAAATGTTACTCTCATCGGGATTTATATTATTCCAGTAGATCTGTGTCGCAGCCTGTTCTCAGGATAAAAACAAAGGGGTGACCTTTATGTTGCCTTTCACCTTCTATCACAGAAATTCATCAAAATACAGGAAGGTGCTGCTCACATTATAGACCTTATAATCAGCTTCACTTTTCGAAAGTCCGTTTTTGGCCAGGAGGACAGTGTCAAAGTTTACAACTCAGATTCTTGTTTTATGCTCTCCTTTTAATATCACGGGTGTTTCCATTTATTAGTTCCCCTGTAAATATATGTTATTATAGTGTCTGTGGGATTGGAGGATGATGGATAAGTTTTTGTGGTAGAAGGACAATATTGTAATGAGTGTTTGGATCGTGAATCGGATCAATTAAGGCAAGAAGAGACTTGACTTCTCAATTCTTTTTCGGCATTGCATTTATACAATACATAAATACTGCTTTCTTGCCGCCTTCATCACTCGCCACCTTGTCGCTTGGTTGTAGGATTGGATGGGGAACGACCAGCCAATACATGCTGCGAATGCGGGTATAGGTAACTTTTGACCAGCGGCTCGAGTATAGGCGATCTGGTTCCTCACATTATAACGCGCCTCAGTGGGAGAGGCTGGGTAAATAAGGCCGTTTCTTGAAACGGAGGTCATGTTCAAAGTGTGCTCTACTTATATTTCTGTGCACTACTTAAATGCTTTCTGCTCTCCGGCCGCCTCTAACCAGGCACACGCTTCTTTTGCGATCCCACTACACGCAATTGATTCTTGGAGCCGGTCCAGCTCTAGGTTTGATTCTGCAACGATTTAGTCTTCCTGAGATATCGTTATCCGGGTCGATTCGGTAGAAAAGAGAACAACTGTTGAAGCCCAATTTCCGTGACTTGCAAGTGCTAGCTAACAATGATGACATTTAACTGTGGTTGAATCCTGCAAAGGAAGCAAAACACGTGCCGACCCACGGCCGAAGCGCACACTTCCTTGAAATCCGTGGTCTCGTCTATTCTCTGCAGACCTACCAAGGAGTTAGCACGTTCTAAGTCCCAACCGAAACCATCCTCTTTGGTCGATGTTCAAGCTTGCAGCCAAGACCGAACATTCCCAGATTTCGTTTCAGCCTACATCGACCGCTGACGACATTCCAGTCTGTTTCGTGCTTGCTGACAATCTTCTTGCTAAAAGCTGTCGACGGTACTGCCCACCGCCGACGATTGTCAATTCTTTCTATGACGACGTTCCAGCCTGTGCCCTTCTTTCAGACGACGTTCCTGCAAGACGCTGATGATGTTCCTACCATTCGCTGACGACCTTTCAGTCTACGGCTGTTCCCGATTTCCGACTGTTTGCTTGTATCACTCCTCGTTTCTATCCTAATAAAAATTGACTTTTGAAAAATATTTCATCTTTTCCTCTGTATCCTTACTGTTTTTTGTTTCACGCATTCCTACCCAACAAACTTTTGAGGGTTCAACATCTTTACGACGCCCCGAAACACCTTTGCAAGCTGTCACAATTTCAGATCTCCCGTTTAGCAAATAGGATTTAACACAATCGTCAGCTTTTCTTCCTGACACAAACTGCATATAATATTTCTAATACTATATACTTGGCTTTTTTTCAAAATACTCCGACATGTAGTCGGAAACTTGTATTTTTTTAGTTCCCACTTGAGACAAGATAGTTTTGTACAATAGTAGTAATGTTCTAGCATGAATGATGTGTTTTATACATCCAATATACACATTATATTGATATTTTTCATTTACCACCTACGCATTGTAGAATACTCCTTGTTTTACAAATTCCGTTTAGTAGGCGCTTACTATTTTTTCTACAGTTGCATGTGTAATTAATTATATCATTATCCTGCACACTGTCTTTAATAAATCTTTTGATTTTATGCTTCCTAATTGTCTTTTCGAAATTGCTAGTACATCTATAACTTATCTTCACTGTGTTTTTGTTGAAGATTTTGTAAAAATCAGAACTTTTGTCGAAGTTTTTATCAAGCAACTTAAAATCATTTTTCCTATATTTGTTTTAACTCTGAAATTAAAGTGGATTTGAACCAAACGATGTTTGTTTTTCTTTTGATTACTTATTCTTTATTTCTTAAAAATATATTTAAGCGAAGAAATTCTAGATACCAAGCATTCAGTTCCTTGTGGGGTGTGCTTAATCACAGCTTTAGAGTGGTTTGATCCAACTTTTAAATATGGTTACCTGCTCTATGATTTCGTGTACAGGGAGACTTTACCAGTGTGCAAATCTAAATCGACGTCCAGAGATTAGAATGAATTCAAATTTATATCAAAACCGAGATTTCAGAAGAGTTTGCATAGATTTTTTGTTATTTAATCGTTTATTCTGCTTTTATCTGGCACCGCCATTCATCTGTCATGCCTGTATAGTCCATGGTCCGAGGCAGTTATGGAACTCTTAAAGTGGTGAGGGCATATAGGAGCATAGATTTTTCTGAGGATGAGAGAAGCAAATTCAAGCAGCTTCTTCATTTTCATTCTTACACCACTATAGTATACACAACTCAGGACTGAGTTTGTGTATAATTATGTTACTTTACTAAATTAAATGAAATAATATTTCATTCATAGTAGTGAACTTCTAATCTATTCTTATCCACTTTTCCACTCTCAATCTGTTGGAACACAAGAGATCAATTTAAAAATAAAATCAAAGTGTTAATACTAACATCAGTACCAGCTGAACAATGTGATTGGTCTATTCTGATATTTTTCTATAAAACCCTTTACAGCACAAAAAATAAAACCGAGAAAAAAAAAACTAATGCAAAAAAATTAATGCAACGAAATCAATAAAAATTCTGTGGGCACTACTGCTGTACAAAAAATCAGATAAAAAATTAATTTATGTTTTCAGTAAAGTCCGAGCATACGATCAAGAAACTACTTTGAAATGAGAAAATAATTTAAATAATATAATTTCTCCATGATCATAAATAAAAAAATAAAACGCAGAAGAAAAAGTGCTGAAGATCAGATTTTATCAAAATCAGAGACTGAGCAGTTTCATAAATTTTGAAGCTTATATAAGTGGCTGAGCCAACCGAGGGGATAGCCAAAAATCGGTTTGTGTGTGTGAGGGCGGGGGCTTGGCATCTTCAGAATCTTGTAGATTCGCCACTGTTTATCGTAATTTATATATAATATTTTCTTTATTTTACTTAATATATAGAGACACATCAATTCGGACCCCTCTGCACAGTCAAATCAAAAGTGTTCATCAAGTTAGTTAATAAACACCTTCGCAAATTTTCTGAGTTATTTAAATTCTTTAACGTAAACACTGTAAACATAATTTGTACTTGCACCAGCAACTTAGAAAAACATTTAAGAAGTAGAACATCATTAATTTTAATAAAGACAAAGGGCAGGATAAAAATATAACTAAGTGCAATTTCACTTTTGGAAAGTGCTTAGGTTTTACGTCATTACCAAACAATAGAACCAATTGTTCACTATTCTCCATTTTCCCACAACTAGTCAGTGTTTGATAAGAGAACAGATCATTTACATTTCGCAGATGTATCAACAAACACACTTCAAAACGAAACATGCTTTATCTATCACTGATAGTTATGTGGTCTCAAATATCGAATATTATCATTTGACAGTTTTCTTGAGATGGTCGTGTATTATTGAAATTCAGAAACACATTACCTAAGACATTTCTCTAACACTTTCGAAGTTGGTTTTCTTCGAGTAATGCTTTCATATATTCGTTTTTAATTGTAGATAAACGTCCTCTACAATCTTGATCTTCCAGACACGTATCCCTACTGCGGAATTTAAGAATCAGCGCCCTATGCTTTGATCACAAGTGGACACCCCACACTGCGCTCTATAATTGTTCTCAGAGATCTGAAGCAAAATTTGAAGTCATGCAAAATCTGAAGTCATGCAAAATCAGTAAACGCTTCTCTTCTTCTTTCAAGTTAATGATGAGTGTTTAATAATGAAGTTACAATCTGAAAAAGATTGATATGAAATTAACAAAGAGGGCACTTTGATTCTTAAGAAAACAATTCTTCTACTAATATATTAGAATACAATTAAAAGGTTAAACTTAGAATATTTAATCTACTATATGATAATGAATGCTTGATAATTTCTTGAAGGTTAAAGAGACTTGAAGTGACAGATACTTAATCCTAATGATGAACGCCGAGAAAGCCATATTAAAGATGTAAGCAACCAAGAAAATATAAAAAATATACAGCACAAGGAAACTTGTATTTACTATCAGAAAAAGGCACTTGAAATGTATATAGATGATCAGGAAAGATGGCCGAAAATATTTTACATTCAGAGGAGGAAACATCGGCTTATCAGCTAACAGTGTTAGAATGTATAAATGACAGAACAGTTGGATAATGGAGGGTTAGAATTTACTTATTGTAACGAAATACAATTGTTTAGTGGTTGTTCACTTATGTCTTCAAGGAATACGAGAAAGAAGAATTAACCTAAAACTGACAATATGAATTGTACACTTAGTCGTTTTATAAACTTGTAACATAAGGCTCGTAATATCAAAAAAATCAAATTTTGTCATTACTGCGAGATGAAGATTTCTTTTATCTAACTGTGTAAAATAATATTTTATGCGTCGTGTTCCTTCATGACATTGGTGATCATGTCTCTTCACAACTACCAGTCAATTTTAGTTTTTATTAATGAGTGTCTGTTTGTTTTATCTCCTAAAAAACTGTTAAGTCATGTTTTCGTCTAAACTTCTTTTCTTCATTCTGTTCTGTGAGTGTCAGATTTTCCAACTCTCTTACCTCATTTCAACTGTCTCTTTTTGATGTTAAGTATAAGTGTGCTTTTTGTTTCCCTTTTCTCTAAAACTATCTCTTTGCTCACATGTATCACACATGGTATTCTATGCATAATAGAGACCATATTTCTATTACCTGAAGTTTCTTCTTCATCTGTGTGAAAATGGTGCAATAATCAGTACATAATATAAAAGGTAAAATATTATATAAAAATTAATTAAAATCTTATTAAATTTATTTTTGTTGGGTAGTTTTACATGTATATTGCCTTGCAAAATCATCTTGTGTTTAGCGTGCCTGAGATATGTAATGGTTTGTTTTACTCGTAATGCAAATATCTCAGGTTTCAATTGACTGTAACTAATAATGACCAATGTGTTACATTATAAGATAAAACAATATTCACTAGTGTCCCTGTAATTGAGCGGACCTCATGCTCAGAAATGTTTTGTACATCAGATTCCCATTTCTGGTTTTCTATCTTAATTATACCGCTTAGATGGTTAAGTGGGAAAAAACTGAATATTGATTCTATATATAACTCTTCAAGACTTCTGACGCCTTGTAAATTTAGTTATTGTTAGATACTGGATATTAGAAAGTAATGTCGACTGGATTTACAAGTTAATTGGTCAGCTCATCGATTTTCTGGAGTCGATTGATGAAAGCCGCTTTATAAAATTTTGCATTAATCTAAGCAAAAAAAAAAAAAGAAATCCTAACTTGTGTTTATCTAATTCACTCATATAATTTTAAGCCTCAAATGGTAAACATATTATTAGTTTAATAAAAGTATAAATAATGAATTCAGAAGGACTTGATAAATTTGAAAAACTGACAGCGGCAACGTAATAGCTAACTATTACTGCATTTTAAATAGTCTGATAAACAATTGAAATAGATCGAGATAACTGGTATTAGTTCCTGTTAGAAGATTTTAATGAAATTTTATTCAGTACTATTTAGTTAAAATATCTTATAAAGTTTATCATTCACTGTTATATATGCAATGAAATTTGAGCATTTAAGCAATTATAGATCTTCACAAATTCATTTTTATTATCTGCAAATTAGAAATCATGAGAAAGAAAGTGCTAGAAGTTTCCGTTCTTCACTCGTTTGAATACAGTGTTTTCATTCACTTATATTCTCTGCAAGTCAGAATAAGATATCACAGTCTAGTCTTTTATTGAACCATTAGATCAAGGAGGAAAAGAAGAGTTACAAAAGGCACTTGTGGGAAAGCGAACGAAACTGACTATACCACCATTTGAACTCACTTCACTAATTTTACTTTTCTATTAAATAGGATAATGATTTTTTTTAAAAACAAAATCAAGATATTTTTAAATAATTCTTTATGTACTTAAATGCATTCAAAATTATAGAGATTTTTATAGAATCGCGGACACTTGTGTCTGCCAATGTGCCATTGACTCTAGGATTTTGTTAACATCTATGCATATTTTGTTATCACAATGAAATGAAGCGGATTCCGCTCAGCAACTTACAGACGTTCAATCAAAAGAGACGTCCTATCATTTCAAATAAACCATCAACGTGTACTTCTAAATGTATCTTCAGAATGCAGGTGGGACTCGTAATTAATTCTTTCTTGCAGAAATGAACTCATTGGATTTTATCACGAATCACTCAATGGTATACCAATTTGCTATTGTTTTCTTTTACAATTTGTACATTAATATTGATTTATTTCTGTTGTTAGGCTCGAATACCCACAATGCAATGTTTTTGTTTTTAAATCTGGTGTGGATTATCAGAACCAAAATGATGAACATTTAAATAGTTAATTTCCTGAGTAGGAATTTTGTCTAGAAAGTCAGGAGCTTGATGTTAATAGAACGCTTTGGTGAAATCAGGTGAATAGGCATCATGCCAAATAGATTATTGGAATTATGATTTATCACTCAGACATATGAAAAAGCAAAGTACAAGAAGAGAAAATTTTTTATAAAATAGCAAAATGCACAACATTGTCAAAGACAACTAAGAAAATAACCAGGACATAAATTCCATTACAAGAAGAATGAAAAAAGATAGGAAAAAGGACAAAAATCATGAATAGAGAAAAAAAAAGGAACAATTAATAAACGTTTGGATGCATGAAAATGAAGATAATGAAACCTAAAAATTAAAATGGTAACGATACTAGTAGCCATTTTTACATAAGTAAACATTCACTATTTATTGAGCAAAGATTCAGTTCTAATTTCGGTTGAAACTCCCAAATTCTTTTCATTAAAACGATTCTTCTGTATAATTGGTTTCCCAAGTCCGGTATTTCATTTTAATAGTCTTGATGAGAAGATTCCTTCCTAATATTTTTGAAGTAGTGTAGAACGTGAAACGTTTGTATTTGTCATTAATTTCTCTTTGATTTACATATGCTTTCCAATTTATTTTTCTGATGTTGCTGAATATCTACGAGTGATATGGATTCTTTTATTTGGTACTCACTGTAATTCTCTAGCGCCAGTCGATGAGTTACAAAGAATGATGTTCTTTTGTAAGACACCTTTTAACCATTAACCCGAGAGAGCGTTTGCATACAACTGACAGTCTAAATATTCATGTTGGACATCCACTTGAATGTCTTGATCTGAAAATATTATTTGTAAAGGCAACGCGAGGTTCGAGTAAGTTTTGTTTTTTAGAAACTTGTGATGCTGTGCGAAACCGCTTTTAATGCAGCTCAATTTCCTAATCTCCTATATTTTGTTTTAAATGAACCTATATTTGAAGTGTTTAGTATTTACTAATTCAACATCCTAAAGTTTTATGATGGATTATTATCAATGAATTAATTTCAATTCAAATCACATTTTGTGTTTTGGAAATTTATATCCAAGAGATCGGAGAGCAAAGTTCGAATTACAGTTGAATTCATTTCAATTGATAAAATATCCTTGGGAAAGGTATGAAGCCATCTTTTCTCCCTCTGGATATGGGTTGAATAGATGGAAAGATTGGATTCTATAGCTTTGGTTAACAATCAGTCTATTCCAGAAATAATGGAAACCTACTCCGGGAAAATTTTCTGTCTACTTCGACATAGATAGAAAGACATGATTGCCTCAGTGTGTATTACGCACGGCAATTAAAAGATTAATTGATATCTTGTTTCCTAATTCTTGGAATATCTGTTGTTGAACTTTAGACTCAAGAAGGAAAGTAGTATCGCAGTTTTGAGTTAGTATATATGTTTTATATGTGGAATGCTTAGGGAATCTTATCAAATATAAAGAAGAAAAACTCTCAGCAAAAAAAATGTAGTTCTATAGAAGCATGCTCCGGATATAATAGACCTAACATGTGACGAAGTTTTGGAGATAATGGAAACGAAAGGAAAATTTATCACGAAGAGAGCTAAAATTTCTAGGGAACGTATTAGAAATATAGGGCTTGCAGAATATGGTACTAACAGGAAGAACAGGAGCAAAGAGAAACATGGGAAAACAACGCGTAACGTACATGATTAATATAAGCAAATGAATGACAGTGCAGTGTTTAGGAGAAATACTAAGACAAAATGTATTAAGCGATACAAGGAATAGAGAGATGTGGAGGGCCATGAATGACTATGTCAAGAAAATACAGGCACGCAAAATAAGAAAAGAAAATAACAAAGAAAAAGATTAAATAAATTGAATCTCTTATTTCTTTCTTATCGTTGAAAGGTTTTCATTTCGTGGTCCCCACCAGCAAATTGTCACTTTGTAGGCTGATATAATTCTTGTATTAGATGGAAGATTCAATGCTTGGAAGACAGACTCTAATAAATGAAGGAATAAGATGTAGTCATATCCTACTGCAGAGAACAGAGAACGTATGAAATTTTTCATTGGAGAAGTATGTAGTCCTCTGCAGTTGTTCGAAATGTTATATGCTACTATGGCATTCCTTAAAAGAAAGTAAACCAAACAGGGGTAAGAGGAGTTGACACTCATAAAAAGTTCAAAGCATAGTTGCTAAAATATTCATTATTACTTTCACTTTAATGGATCCAGTTGAAATTCTACTGTATGTGTGGGTTGTTAGAACTACTTTTTTGTTTCAATGATACGTTACTGCTCGATAAACCATAGATTTTTTTTACGTTTTTTGATTCCAGAGATTTTTTGTAATAATTTCATTATCAGGACTAATGAACAGAAGATTGCATTAAGAGAAAAGGAAAAGAATACAAGACAGGGAATAAGTTACAAGGAATAAGGAACAAAGGACAAGAGAATCAAGAAGATAGAACGTGACAATTGACGCTGCACTTAAAGATTTAATGATTGTAGCTAAAAGCAAGTATACGGAAGGGAGTTACACAGAAAATGTAAGAAAAGAAACTGAAAAATAACCGTGGCAGTTACATCTGACTGTGTTGATGGTAATAGGGTGGAATCTTGTTGCCAAACTAGTAGCACAGGGGATTTCATGTGTTCGGGGCACAAAGATCGCCAGGCAATAAACCAAGACCTTACCGGTGAAACACTTTTTGTGATGTCAATGAAAGAAAAACAGCTAGATCAGAAATGCAAATAAATAAAAAATCACATTATCATATACTCTATTTCATAGAAAGAAAAAAATGGCTAGTTCGAAAATCCTTGTTTTTGATTAAAAATAAATCATTTGTATCGACTGTTCGCGAATCAATACTGACATTATGACAAAAACACCAAATCACAAATATATTCGTTAAAAACAATTCGTCTGACTGGATTCAGGAAATCCCGTGTTAAGAAACAATACTTTATATATATAACAAATGTATACTAAAACTATATACTTCATATATATATATATATATATATATATATATATATATATATATATATATATATACTGAAATAAGACTTTGAAAAAAAGAAAACCATCAAAGATGCAAAGACGGATGTTGAAAAGATATTGAAAAATGGTTAAAAGATTAGATAAACAATTGACAATGGAACAAATATAAAAATAGATATAATTTGGAAAAAGAATTATTGAATAAGATAGAATAAGAACAGGAATTACTGAAACAATTTTAGCAATTTCAACTTTTTCCTCAAAATATTTTCTCTACTTAAAAACACTTGTAAAAATTCAGTCATGTCTTTCAAAATCGTTCTATATAATCATGTCGACAGTTTTTATGATGTCTCTCAAAGCAAGACCATAACGCCACTAAAACATGATGTGTTACTGAGTGTGAGATAATACGAGAAAGAAAAATTATTAATGAGAGAGAACAATAAATGACCAAGAATTAAAAAAAACAAATTAACAACTGACATTGCATTTAAATGTTTGAAGATGAAAGTTAACTGCAATGCTAAAATCCAGGAGAGAGTTCCACAAACCAGAAATGCGAGAGAAGAAACTGCTAGCATAGAACTTACGGTTCCATCTCGTCACTTCAAATATGACGAAACTTGGGCGCCAATATATTCAGTCAGTTAAGTGCCATACGTGATACACGCTTGGGCGATCATGTCTCGAAAGAGACATGACTGAGTGGGCAGAAGATTATCCCGCAGTAGGTTGCCATTGCTTTCTGCGGTAAACTGGTTGCCGACCAAGGCTATAGAACCCAATCTGTTCTGTTATTTAACCCATAACTGGAAGGAAGAGACAGATTAATACCTTTCCCAAGGGTATTTGCGCGTAAGTGAATGCAATGAATTCGGCTGGAATTCGAACTCGGCTCCCCGATTTCTCGTTCCGAGCCGATATCCAGTGCACCACAAGATTTAATTAAAGTTAATTAAATTAATAAATTCTAGAACTAACTGAATTAATAAAATTCATAAATTATAGGTTTAATTAAATTTATAATTTATAGATTTAATTAAATTTAATTAAATTCACAAATTTGAGATACCATAGAGGAAAGATTTTCAGAACCATTACCACGAAAATAATTACAGAAAATTGGTAATTTTACTTTCAGTAGGTGTTGTTGATAATTTTACTATCAGTATATGTTGTTGATTACTTTACTAACAATAAATATTGTTGTTAATTTTAATATTAATAGATGTTGTCCATAATGTTATTATAAACTTCTGTCGTTAACTTTAAAACTTAAAATGTTGTTGGTAATTTTGCTATAAACTGTTGATAATTTTACTATCAAGAGGTATTGTTGATAATTATATTATCAATTGGTGTTGTTATTAATTTTACTATCAATAGTTTTTATTGATAATTTTAATATCAGTAGATTTTGCTGGTAATTTTACTATAAATAAGTATTGTTAGTAACTTCATTTTCATAAAATTGTATAGCATTTTACTAAAAAATTTGTTTTTGTTTGGGTGTTCATTACTTGCCCATAGCTGAGACCCTAACAGGTTCAACCACCCCGGGTCAGAATAATCTGAAAACAACAGCAAATTAAGTGATAGTTCTACACTCATCAAAAACTTCAGTTTTTGATCAGTCGTATGTAGTTTATGACCATATCTAGAACTATATCTACTTTGAATTCAGTTCCACATTATGAATACGAAAATCTTGACCTATATAGTGAAAGTAGTTTTGTCTATTTTCATGAATTTGCTGAAACGGTCTTGAAATGATAAAAATGGCAATCCCATTGTTTAAGGATACGGTCACAATATTAAAACTGGGTAGAGCAAATAAATTTTCAGTATAAAAGCCGTAAAACGTAACTCGACATATAAACATATAGATAAATTCAACATATAAATATAACGGAATATAAAAAGCTGCATGTCCCCTAAACGTAACACGAGGTAATGTGCAACAAATTTCTAAATACTGTTCCGAAAGATATGGATGTTCAGATAGGCGAAAACTGGTCGTAAATGCAGATTATTTCTATGGTACGAAATAATATTATTTTCCAATAAGCACCGATTATATTACACTAGAACTGACTTTCAATTTTCTTTAGAGGACCAGATGCATAAGCGTGTTGCCTTAAAAGATGACTACATAGATACTAGGAGACGATCCGCTCTACCCCGTTGTCAAGCCCGACATGTACATACGTTGAGAACTGCACTCAGTCTAGGTTGGAAACACATGATAAAAACTATAATATAAAGAGATATATGCACTCATTTGAGAGGATAAAAGAGAGCGACTATAGCACACTCGGTTGAAAAAAAAAAACAAGGTTAGGAGGGAAGCCCAAGTCAGATACACACGCGCCGATTTTAATTGGCATAATCCAGAGTTAGATAGGCAATAGCTTCACATATGTAAGTTTTAGTCTTGTGTTTATTTTTATGCAGTATTAATGTAATTTTATTGAATCTAAGAAAAAACAAGTAAAAACATTGACAAGTCAAATGTGGAATGACTTGAAGTTGACAAATAACTTGTCTTCAGATAAATTGGCAAACAAATAAAAAATAAACGCGAAACCCAATATTTATCTGTGTGTGTATATGCAGGTGTGTCATCTTATGTGTGTATGGGCCTGATAAATTTCGTAGGAGAGCTTAGATATGCCTGACAGATGCGTTAAACGTCTTCTGATGTAAAACTGTAGGGATTCCAATATTTATATTTCAACTGCATTTATATTTTCAGCTATGCGTGTGCACGCGCACACAATTATATACGCATCTATTCATAATAATCACTTACGGATGCATTAATATAGTCACAACTGCAAGAATACAGCTGCCACTATAAGATTATTTATTTTTCTAGATGTTGTGGAAATTGTATTGGGTTATGTTTATATATGTTACCATTTCTGTCTGAACATAAATATAATTTGGCTGAGTCAAGCTTGAACAATTTTTCGAAACTTAATACATAGATGGGTTATGTTTAAATATGTTACCATTTCTGTCTGAACATAAATATAATTTGGCTGAGTCAAGCTTGAACAATTTTTCGAAACTTAATTCATAGATGCTACAACGAATGTATTTATCTCCGACAAATAACTCTAATTATTTCTCAGTGTCAACGAAGTCTCAGGAGTGGCTTTGAAGTTTATATAACTCTTTATTACTAATGCAATAATTTAACGGTATTACATCCTTTGCACATCATATGGACATTCTGAGGCTCAGAAAAATGATTTCCGCGAGAATGTACAGAAATGAATAGCCATCAGGTTTTAATCACGTGTCCTCCTTTTCGAGTATAAAAGAGGAAAACGTCATTTTCTTTCAATAAAGCAGGTAGTGGCGAGGAAACTAAATATATTAGAAGTATCTCACATAATGAAAACGATGGCGACTTTCAGGTGAGATTTTAATATCAATATATGAAAGCCTTGATATACTAATTGTTGAACGACAAAAACAGTAATAAAAAATCCCAAGTGTCGTATTTTGTTCTGATAATGAATTTCATCAAATAAGAGCTTTATCGATGGAATCAGTTTAAGATATAAAGTATATGGAAAAGGTGTGATTAAGAGAAATACAACAAATACTGGTTACAAGGACGCTCAGATTAAAATTTGATATAATTAGACCTGTGTCAATTTTAGTTTTTATTTGTATTTTTATCACTGTTTCTTTTAATCATAGAAAATTTAATCAGCAAAGGTTTCGTGAGGAAATAAGATAAGCTGTGCTACACTTCATTCCAAAATTAGTTCACTTTCAACATATTTTCGCCTTAACAAAATAATTACTCATTTAATTTAATAAGTAGTTTTTAATTATGGTAAATTACATTATGATAAATGAATTATTTTCTTGTAAATATCACATTTATTGCATATATATTCGCAGATTATCAACGATATATCTTCGTATAGTTTTGGCATCTTCTTTGCAAACTTGCTTCAGGGTGATTTTTGCATGAGTGGATTTAAAGTTTCTATTTTTAAAAGCACGGGAAATTTTCTATTACATTTAGAAACTTGTTTTTAGTTAAAGATGTTATTGCAAGATTGTATTATGTGAACAGTTTTGTTAAGCCTGTTTCTACTACATTGTTTTGTTTTGTTTTTTGATTTATGTAAACTTCCTCTTTGACTTATATAAAAACAGTTATGACAGTAGATAAATATTAATATATTTTATATCATATTATTGACCCATTGCGTCTGTGTATTTTAAGAGCTGCAAATTCTATGTGCATTTTAATAGAAACCTATTGTCATTCTGGATTTTATTTTGTTGTTGTTCTTTGTTTAGAGATCAGTTGGGTTAGTGGATTATTCTTACATAAGTTTGATTTACATCGTTCTCTGTGTGATTTGACGTAGTGTAAAAACATAAATATATTGTTTGTTTCTATTTATAATTGAATTCGTTTGTATATTTAATATTGCTCAGATCATTTACAGAATCAGGTAATTTCGTTTGACGGGGATATCTTAAAGCATCGTTGTTTTATCGCAAATATATTGATTCTTTAGCTAAAATGTTTTGGAAAGTATCGGTCTGTAGACATCTACTTAGATGATAAGCTAAAACACCTTTACGAGACAATCCTAACGGCCAATCAATTTATTTCTATAAAGATTTTTATCGAAAGGGAAATAACGCTGGTTTGTCATAATCGTTGGAAAATCCTTATGACATACTGAGAGGTTAGTTTTTAATTTTACAAGACATTTTTGTTTTAGGATCCATTTCCACCATTAATGTATCTGTCCTGGATTCATATATTCAAGAGAACTTTACTTGTATTCAAAGTTCATTAAAGCTTACATTTAAGCCAATACGAATTCTTTCTAAAATGTTTTCTACAATTTTAATGAATTATCGTTGTTTGCCATTTTGATAACTGTTAATCTACGCTGCTTAAAGAAGCTTATGACTGATCCTAGGTATGCCGATAAACTACATCCAGCAGCAAAGTCTCTGACTGGGAGGTATTGAGGAGCGTGTAAACACTTCTTAATTGCTGTTGTTTCCAGGTTCGCCCTGATCAGGATTTGTAGCACCTGTTAGGGTCACAGGTTTAGTCAAATAGTTAACCTCCAGACTGAGGTCAGTACACGACGAAAATATAAAAATAGACTTTTATGGTAAAAATGCAAGGAATATATTTTTGAATTAAAATGGATTCTCAGCAATACATTTTTGAAATAAACATACATATTACAAGCAATATAGTTTAGAGTAAAAAAAATTACCACCAATAATTTTTTTTAATTAACCTGCATCACTCTCGACGAAAACCCTCTTTACATAAACACGTAAATGAAACCTGATCTATAAACTGATTTGTACTAAGAATGTATATTTTATTGATACGAACCTATTCTAAAAATCTTATCGGATTTAAGTAATTCACTGGGGTTGATATACCGTAAAACAAAACACCCCCAATATAAGATAAAACAACCAAATCGTCTAGAATATCTTCTCTAGAGAAGAAATTTCATAAAATTCTTAAATATCTTCTGTGACAAAAGTTCTAATAAGCTGCACTATATCACAAAATATGTCTCAGCACGAGTTTGTAGAAATACAAAGGGAAGCGAAACGGTATCTTATTCGGTATCAGTGAATAGACTTTTCCGTCTATCGACTACAACGATAGAGATCACGGCTAACGAACAGCCACTAAAAGTATTGATTGTCACGGAAAGCACAGAAAACTTCCTTAACGCAAGCACTGCGAAAGAGAATTCATGGAGAAGCTACCCGTTCTTAGACAGACATGGGTAGCACATCTCTTCTAATACAATTATTGGGATAATGTTTGCTTGACCTAAAAGCTAAAGAGTACTGTACACCAACGAGTAGGATGACTATTAATTTATGATTTTTGTTGGGATCTAATATTAGGGTAAATATTCATGCGTCAACATCCACTGGTATAAATTCTGTTCGGAAATTTAAGCTACCCTTTAAAGTTTACAGCCTAACAGCTATGAGAATTCTGTAGCAGATCTTTTCAACAGTCTAACACTCGATTGTAAACATGCAGTTACTAAATATAAGCAAAACACGGAGGAGGATAAATTATTATTTTATCAAAACCGAAGTTACTTGCATGCTGAACAAAGGAATAATTGAACCAAGTGATTTGCCATGAAGAGACAAAGCCTTCGTAGTCTATTCTGATAACACATAAAATTAAGTGTAATCAATTATTCCTAAACTACAAATCAGTTTAAATTAATGCCAAAAGTATATAATGATAGAAAAATAGCCTAAAGCAATCTATATAGTATCTGAATTTAAAAGTGCCTATCATCAGGTTTTATGAGGTCCAGCGATAAACCATATACGACATTTCTGTTTACATTATCAATATTGCAGAATATCGTTTGGCGTAACTAACAGGGTAGCTAGTTTTAAACAGGTAATAGACTAGACAATGTCGAAAAAGAACCGGAAAAGCACCTACGTTTACATCTATAATACAACCATTTCCAAAAATGTACAAAAATCGACCGGAACCTGAGAAATCTGAAATTATTCATGGCGACTTTTAAACATGACAAGTAGTATTAACATATAGCTTTGTGTAGGGATCAGAAAAAAGGGGATTGAATACATACGTGTTCCATGGATATTTCCTGTCAAACGTAAGGCAACAAACTCAGTAAATATTTGAACACAGATATATTTTTTGATTCACTAACCCGCATATCCATCAAATAGTAGAGCAGCTGACAAATGCAAAATGTTTCCCAGGGTAAAACGAGTACAAACTCAATTCTCATCTTATTATTTATCTAATAGTATAGTATCAGTAGTTGCGACGACAAAAAAGCTCCAATTAAAACGAATGATATACTAAACAATTGCATGCCTGTTAGAATTAAGTTTAATGACGCCTTTAATTTAAAATCTTCACACCTTCAAAACGGGAGCTTTTAACAATCTCCTCGATTTTTTGGAAAAGATAACAGTTACACCGTGAAAGGTTAGGGAAATAGGGAGGTTATTCTTGTATAGTGATAATTTTCTAGATCAGGAACTGCTTGATACTCAGAGCGTAGTGAGCAGGTTCATTGTCATGACAAAGCCGCCACGATTAGTCCTATATCTAAAGAATGTGAAAAAAAATACAATGACTGCAGAAAGCAGAGATTACAGTTATATATTCCCATGATATCATGCTAGATGATAAAATTCGTTTATCTCTTTTTCGCCAACAGATCACACAGTAAACACAGTCTTGTTACTTTTCAGATTCAATTCGTATGTTCATATTGTGATCACATGATTTAGTAACGTTAATAAACATGGGGCAATAACCTATTTGACTTAAACGTCGGTTTGTGATTTTGGTAACGTAGAAGATTTGATTTTATTCACGGAGACGATCAGTATGTAATCAGTTGTGATAGACTGAGCAATAACTGAACAGACATAAGCAATAAATGAGAAGAATAAGAACTACACGAAATATCCTCAGAAATGGACAGTCTAGCCTCTTAGGTAAAATAAACGGTTAAGCTCTGTCAGTTATTCGGATCGAGGGACAACTGGCGGTGAAGAAGCATAAAGTGAAGAAGCGTAAAGTACTGATTTCTCTATTTATAAAAGCTCTATCTCCGATATTGAGCACCGTTTCTATATAACTTTAAGCATGACTGCTTTAAATGGTCTCTCTCTCACAAGAATGTTGTCACGGTAAAAACAAAAATGTAGTACAACACACGGAGATTGTATATATAATGCAACACACTTGTCACTGGGTAAAGCACTGACCGAAAGCACTCGGAACAATAAAAACTATGGACAACATTTATATTCTTTAACTTCAAAAAAACGGAAGATTTTAGAAAGTAAAAAAAGAATAAATCTAAAATAAAATATTGATTTTATCATCGTCGACCATATTCAATGAAAGATGCGTAAAATAAGATTTCTATTCAAATATGCATTAATATATATATATATATATATATATATATATATATATATATATATATATATATATATAAATTAAAATAGGATTAATTCAAGGATGTTGGATGACCATTTCGATATGAAAATCCCCACGGGGGATAACACATCACCTCAGCAACAAAAAAATCCTTTCAGAAACTGGAGGATCGGGTTTTTGGAATTTACCTTTTTGCTTTTTCCGCTTGGAGTAAAGTATCTGAGTAAATATATATATATATATATATATATATATATATATATATAACTTTAATCCAAAAGGTAGGTAAATCCCAAAAACCTGATCCTAATTAATATTAATCACATTAATATTAAAACTGATCAAGGTGAAGGGCTCAATGCAATTTATATTAAAATTACAGAGCCAGTTATAAAATACACATACTTTTCTTATTAATCACACCCCTTTAATTTTCCGTGATCAATATTTCTTTCTGAACTTCCGCTGGTAAAATATCTGTTTTATTTTTGTTTTTTTTTGTTTTTTTTTTTGTAATTTGGCTTTTGTCATCAAAGTTGCTGATACGCGAAATTTCTTTTAGAAATTTCTCGTAGAAATGGCCATATAACTGATTTGAACATCGGAATTTATTATATATATATATATATATATATAAATTCGGGAAAATTAATAAAAAGTGTTGGAAACGTAATCACAAACAAACTGTATATTTGTGTATTTTACGTGGCATTGGCGCATAATATTTTAATCTTAGATCGCATTCAGAGAGAAAAACTGATGTAATAAAACTACAGTTTAATAGTAATTTTAATCAGATAATTATCATTATTACTGAAACAATTTTGTAATTAAGAATAGACAATAATTAATATGGAATGTACGTACATCCTTGTCAATTATTCGGCAAAAACGAAGGTAATTTTTGACTAATTTGTGTAAGTAATTATCACTCCACTCTGTTGCTCGACAAAGCTACTGGAGATATTTGTAGCAGCTAACTTGCGGTTGCCTACCATAATTCACGCCTGTTTGTTGCGATTTAACCTGGTAAAACACGTTAGCCATTCCATGACTTCTACCCAGTAGCCTTTTCGAAGAAACAACAGCTTTGAGCAATAAAAACATATTATATAGTAGTATTTCGGAACGGATTTTTCTTGTGTTTTTACCGAACGGTTTACAAGGTTATCATATCATTAATATATATATACATATATATATATATATATATATATATATATATATATATATATATATATATATATATGCGTATATATATATATATTTTTTTTCCCTACTTGGGCAGCAAGGTGAATCATGATGGTTCATTGGATGACGAAATTGTCAACAGGATTGCGAGGGCTACACATGCCTTTGGGAAGTTGCGCCATCGCCTGTGGGATGAACGTGGTATCCGATTGGATACGAAAATTGTGGTTTATCGAGCTGTTATTCTCTCCATCCTCCTGTATGGCTCTGAGTCTTGGACTCCTTATAGACTTCACATCCGTCAGCTGGATGTATTTCACAAACACTGTTTGCGGTCAATCTGTGGTCTTAGCATTCGAGACAAGATGCCCAACGTTGACCTCTTCAGAAAATGTAATATTTCTGGAATAGAGCCATTCCTCATTCAGTTCCAACTACGTTGGACTGGACACGTATTGAGGATGACCGAGGAAAGGATACCAAAAATCATGATGTACAGTCAATTGGAGAGCGGTAGGAGAAATGTTGGACGGCCTTTACTGAGGTACAAGGATAAGATCAGGAGTAATTTGATTTCTCTCAATCTGCCTCACAACATTCTTGAGAGCAGAGTCTCTGATCGAATGGAGTGGAAGGCATATTGTTTTGATGGTCTTCAGCGTTTCAAATCTGACAGTCTGAATCATATGAGTCAGAAACGAGAGAGAGTCAAGCGGGCTGTATTGGTACCTGCAAGTGCATCCCATAACCAGCACACTTGCACTCTGTGTGGATTGATTTGTAAGTCCCTTGCTGGACTTAGATGTCATCAGAGGCTGAAGCATGGATGAAGTCAGAGTTGTCGGAACCTCATACGTCGAGATCGACGGGAGAGTCCATCATATATATGCGTGTATGCGTGTGTGTATTTGTGTATGTGGGTGTTCGTGTATGTGTGATGAATTCGCCTTGTGAATTTAATTCAGTAAATGGCTTGATTTCGTTCAAAGGCGGCCAAATTTTTGGAAAGTTGCGCGCAAGTTTTTTTTTTCAGTGTAGTTACAGGATCATTATTATGGGTGGAATTGGGTACCAATTTTACAGGGTTATAATGGAATTCGTCCGTAATATCCAGTAGCAGGCGCAACATTCGTTATGCATCTTTGAACAAGAGATATTTTGATGAAATTATAATATAATTTCAACACACACCCACACGCGCACGCACACACACTCTCTCTCTCTCTCTCTCTCTCTCTCACACACACACACACACACACACACACACACACACAAATAAATACATACAGGTGCAATGGATAAAATGTCGTTTTAAATAATGCTAAAATGAAAATAGCACCGACATCTCTTTTTAAATTATATTACCAAAATTTCACAAAAATATCTTGAAATAACAAAGAGTAAATTTATTCAATAAAATTGCGATTAGCTCCAGAGAATTTCCAAACAATTTTTTTTTATTTTGACGAGTTCTTTCTTAATATTTCTCACAGATTTACGACTTAACATTTTTTATAGTGACGAGTTCTTTCTTAATATTTTTTAATGGCGTCTTTCTTCTTAACATTTTGCATTTAGGCGACTTTTTTCTTAACGTTTTGCATTCGGGGATCTTCCTTCATAATATTTTTCTTCTTGTCGATATCCTTGTTTACATTTTTCATTTCGCCTACTTCGTTCTTCCCATTTTATATTGCAGAGAATTCCTTCTTAACATTTTTCATTGTAACGATTTCATTCTTAACATATTTCATTTTCGTGATTTCTTTCTGAACATTTTTAATTTTAGTGGCTTTCTACCAACATTTTTCATAGTGGCGAATTCTTTCTTAACATTTATCATTTTCGCGATATCCTTCTTTACATTTATCATTGTGGCGATTGCTTTCTTCATTTTTCATTGTGACTACATTCTTCGTAATATTTTTTTTCATTTTGACTCCTTCCTTTTTTAATTTAAAAATAAACTTCTGGCGATATTCTTGTTAAGATTTTTCAATGTGGCGAATTCTTCCTTTACATTTATCATAATGGCGACATTTTTAATTTTGGCGATTTCCTTCTTAACATGTTTTTATTTTGCAGACTTCGGTCAACACTTTTTCAATGTGGTGAATTCCTTCTTGACATTTTTCATTTCGTCGACTTAATTCTTACCATTTTTTGTAGTGGCGATTTTCTACTTAACCATTATTTTATTTTGGCAATTTCTTTCTTACCTTTTTTTAATTTGGCGACTTCGTTCGTAACATTTTCATACTGGTGTATTGTTTTTAAGATTTTTTCATTTGGAAGATTTCTATCTTATCATTTTTCATTGTGGTAACTTAAATCTTATTTTTTAAAAATTTTGTGGTCTTTCTTGCTAAATATTTTTATGATGGCAACTTTCTTCTTCACAGTTTGCATTTTAGGGACATTCTTCTTAACATTTTTGTTTTTGGTGAATTCCTTTCTAAAATTTTTCATCTTGGTGACATCCTTATTTACATTTCTTATTTTAGCGACTTACTTCTTTATTTTCTCATTGTGGTTACTTTCTTCTTTTTATTTTTCAATTTTGCGACTTCCTTCTTAAGATTTTTTATTTTAGCAACTTCATTCTTAACATATCTCATGTTATCGTTCGCTTTATTTTACATTTTCTACCGAGGAATTGTAAGTTCTTTTAATGTCATTATTTTCATTTTTAGTTGTTTCTGCTGTTAATGAATGTTTTACTGTTTTTGATAAAAGATGTTCTTTGTGGATTGTATAGCTCCATTTCACTAGATCTCATAAATATGTTTGTTTAAGTATTCATTTAATCAAAGCAATTTTAAATCATTGATCTGAGAAAGCGATTGCATACATCTCAGATTTTAGACATTTCAGAATGTGTTTACACTATACCTGACACACATGTGAGAGTCTAGATCTGAAGAGACTATTTAAGAACATCACACGGGTAGCCAAATATAACCTGAGTTATTTAAATAATATTTTATTAAATAATGTTTATTAAGTTTACAACTTGAAACTCGAATCTCCTTCAAAGTACATTCCTCTCGGCTTAATGTACTTGTCCCAACGTTTTTATAATGCTGGAAACGTTATTCAAACTCTTCAGAGTGGAATTTTCCATGGCTTCTAGCGTTATTCTTGTCTCCCATTGTCTAAGTCAGCAAAACGTATCCCTCTCAGGTCATGTTTCATACTTATGTTAATCAATACAAATGAGGGAAAAAACATTCTGATATCTTCAGTTCATGCTTTGCTCTCATATGAGAATATGATCGCTTACACACACCCAAACATCAACTAACATATATTAACTCATCTGCCTTTTCTTTTCTCATATTGCAAATGCATGTGTTGGTGAATTTGTCTGTGTGTGTGTATGTGTGTGTGTATTATATGATAATATTAATTGAAACTTCTTTCAGGATTATTTCCAGTGTATCTAATAAAAGAAGCCGGATATCGTCGTGAAGCGGGCACCTCACCTGCTGGCAATCTTCTTACGCATTCTCTCTAACGATGTAAACCGGAAAAAGAAAAGTTACAAATATAAAACGAAAAGATAATGCTGAAGACGAGTGTCCTTTTGGCTGTAAACCACTTCCATAGTGAATATTAGGTTTGCAGACGGAACAAAGGTGTTATCAATCGTACAATAGTTGAATAATAATACAGTTTATGATTCATTTAAAGCGACTTAACAAAAGAACGGTTAAACATACAGGGAAAATTAAAACATATCTTTAATCTAATACTTTTTCTATCGTGCATATCACTATTTCATGGACTGAAAGATATTTTGATAGCAAACTCGCGCTACGTTTAATGTCGTTACGTTTTTCTGAATGCTTTCCGTATATTTTGTCATTTTTTCTTATTATTACTTATATATATATATATATATATATATATATATATATATATATATATATATTTATCTATCTATCTCTATATATGTATATATATTCGCTGACTACCATAATACGCCAATGAGTGATTGAATTGTTATCTTTACAACGTATTAATATTAAATTTCAACTGAAAAAGCCAAGAAATAATTTTTTTAAGTAATGATCTTAAACAAAGAGGTACGTTAATAATAATAATAATAATAATAATAATAATAATAATAATAATAATACATTCTCTAGCTAGATCTACAACAGTATATATAAAGAAAGAAAAAATAAAATGGTCTCGTGAGGAGTACAAAGTCGTTATGACTGCATTTCATGAATTGTTACTCAAACCAATAAAAAAAAACATCACTCACCAAACATATGACATTTGGCAAGAAAAAGTTGGACAAACAAATAGAAAATATATTGACAAAAATGAATTAGCCAATGTACGAAGATACATCATGCGAAATAAACGATTAACAGAGGCTAAGATTAATGAGATAAAAAGAATTGCAGCCGGAATAGAGGAATCAACAAAATATGACAAGGAATCGGAATCAGAAATAAAAAGTAGTAACATCAAACAAGCTACAAGTTATAATTTAGAAACAGAAATCACAGTGAATGTAACGTTGTAAGTTTAGAAGTGCTGGAAAGGTGTGATCTGAGTCAGTTACAAGACAACAATAAAACGAGTTCAGAACACATTGAACAGAATTATTTTACGGAAAAGAAGAACAGTATACGAGAAGCCAAGGAAGAAATCAAGAACCATATAAGTCAAATACAAATATTGCAATGGAGGAACGAGAACAGCTCCCAAAATTACAACAAACAAATCATAACCTTGAAACTATTAAGCTCTACAATGCAGCACTCAAATTAATTTTGGATGAAGAAAACACTCATATAAATCTCAATGTAGCAATATATGCATCAGCAATAGCAGCAACAAAAAACTGAACATCTAATTAAAACAAGGCAGTCTCGCAGATATGATGATCCACTTTGGAAAATAAAAAAAATGAAATCGAATAACTAAGAAGTGAACCTTCATTACTCGATGAACTGACAAGAGGAATAAATGTAAGAACTAGAAAAGACAGAAGAGTCGAAAGAAACTATACATTAGAAACGAAAATGGAGTTCTATCAATTAAAGAAAAGAAAGCAAACAATACCACTGAAGGCTCAAAGAATAAAACGGTATGAAAAAATATCTAGATTATGCAGACAAAACAAGATATTTCAAACCGATGCAAAGAAATTTTACAGGGAAATAAGTAAACAAAATTGAAGTGGCAGTCCCCCCGAATTGGAAGAAGTTATACAGTTCTGAGAAAAATAAGGGCTTGCCCGAAAGAACATAACAAAGAAGTAGATTGGATTGCGCAAGAGATAGAACGAATCAAAAATAAACCAGAACGGACATAAATGTGCAATGAAAAAAGCACACAATTATAAATTTCCAGTTATAGATAAAATTTCCTAACTTTTGGCTATATTACTTAACTATAGCACGTAAAAAACTAGCCAATGAACTCCAAGAAATTGTTAACGATCCCACTAAAGTTTCTGCATGAAAAACCAAAGGAATTATATTTCTTCTACCCAAGAATAGTGACACAAACAATCCGAAAAACTACAGACCAATTTCATGCCTTCCGACAACATAGAAACTTTTAACATCAATTTTAACAAAACAGACATATTTATTCTTGGAAAGAAATGACATGTTACGTCTTGAATAAAAATGGTGAAAACGTAGCTGTTACGGATGTAAAGACCAATAGTATGTTAACAGAATGATCCTGGAAAACTGATACAATGCAAAGAAAAATCTTACTACTGCCTGGATAGATTATCGTAAGGCATTCGATAGTGTGCCACATTCCTGGATTTTAAAGACTTTAAATATATACAAGATATCACCCGTCATCATCAATTTCATCAAACAATGCATGTCGATATGGAAAACAACCAATTACCTCAATCATATAAATTGAACCTATAAGTCTGGTGAAAGAAACATCAAAAGAGGTATATTTCAAGGTGATTCTTGTCTCCCATACTGTTCTGCATATCATTAATAGCACTAACCAGTCAACTTAACAAAACAGAATGTGGTTATAAAATAACCCAAAAGAAAATAAGCCATCTTTTTCACATGGATGACTTAGTTGTATGCTATGAATGATAACGAGCTGGAAGGTCTTCTGCAGACTGTAAAATGCTTCAGCGAAGACATTGTAATGAAATTCAATTTGAATAATTGTGCTAAAGCTAGAGTTGTAATTCAATTACCTTAGACACTGCTGTAACAATAAAAGAATTAAAGCCAGAAGAAGCTTATAAATACATAGGTGGAAATGAGAGTCAAAGACTTCACCATAAAAAATGACAGAAATAGTACATAAAGAATACTATAGAAGGCTACAACAGATATTGAAACTGAATTAAATACTCAGAACAGAATTATGGCCATTAATAGCCTTGTAATCCCAGTTGTCCAATATAGTTTCAACATCTTAGAGTCTACTCTAATTGACATCAGGTGAATGGTTCCTAAAACAAGAAATCTTTGTAAGCATTAGATGCATCATCCAAAGGCTGATGTAGACCGTCTATATATACCACGTAAAAAAGTTGAAACATGTCTTATTCAGTTAAAATTGTCAGACAACAAATATTGCCTTACTAACATACATAAAAAACAACAAAGGACTAGATGATATAATTAGTCAAGCAACATGAAGAAAGAAAGAAAAAAATTCAATAATAAAAGAAGGCAGTAATACAAAGAAGATTTACATTTAGTAGATATTGTAGAAAAACAAAGTGAAGCAAAGAATCAACTATTGCAGCAAAAAATATGAAAATGATAACCAAAGTAAAGCTCTTGAACAGATAAAACAACGCTGGCAATACAGACCACTTCATGGCCAATATCCAAAACGTACCAATAAATACAATGTTAATAAAATAAATACTCATCTATTGTTACATGTATCTGGATTAAAGGCTGAGACTTTATTCTTGCAGCGCAAGACCAAAGTCTTTTCACTAGAAACTTTCAGGCAAATATTATACATAATGATGTGGATCCGAAATGCAGGTTCTGTAATAATCACCAAGAAACAATAAACCATCTAATCTCTGGTTGAATATAAAAATGTCACGATAGAGTGGGGCAAAGTTTACATTAGACCATGCGCAAACACTATGGAAAATATGTAAACAATCACTGGTATGAACATCACCCAGCACCGGTTACAGAAATATATGATGCCACCGTTCTATGGCATTACACCATCTACACAGACAGAAAAATTGAAGCAAATAGGACGGACATTATTGTTAACAACCAGAAAGAAAAAACTTGTCTGTTAATTGATATGGCTTGTAATATAGCGGATTGTAATATAGCAACCAAGGAATTCGAAAACTGTCAAAATATAATGACCTGGATATTAAAATAGAAAGAATGTAGAAATTGAAAACAAGAATCGTGCCAGTGATAGTAGTTGCACTTGGAATGATAAAAATGGAACAAAACAACACATTGAAGGAATTATTATAATAATAACCAAAGAATTTCAAATAACTATCAAAGTATAAAGACCTGTAAATTGAAATAGAAAAATATGGAAACTGAAAACAAGAATAAAGCTAGTGATAGTAGGTTCACTTGAACTGATAAAGAGAAACGAAACAACACGTTTAAAACATTCCTGAAAGTCTCAAATATTGTCTTGATTAGTACAGTTTAAACAATAAGGACTTTTTTCCATGTAACGCTAGTGACGTAATGAGTGATAGAAAAATGAAAATATGACGTGTACCCATAACAACAGACCACTACTTGCTTTACGTTTTTCCGAAGACTTGGTAGGCCATATGACCATAGAAGACATCGAGTTATGATGAAATTCACATAATAATAATAATAATAATAATAATAATAATAATAGTATCGTTTTCATTTGAAAACTTTCCGATAGTTAAAGGGAAAGTATTCCTAGTAGTCCATATGTTTAAAAAATACAAGTGATTGTACACACAAGCCGACATTACGAAGTTTAACTATGTAAAATGTATATGAACTTAGGTTATCTCTTTAAAAAAATACTGAAATGTCATGATGAAAATGACATTTCTGACCTTACGTGTGTGGATGTGATTTTACAACATTAATGAAGGGAAATAATCAAAATAATAATAGATATACCTTAATTTCCTCAGCTTTTGTTGTTGTCATTACTCCACACATTTTTATCATTTCATTTTGTAGAATTCCAAGTTTTCACGGTTTACTTTTCGTTAAAAACAGACATGTCAATGAGCAGACAACTTCATTCCGTCTTGTCTTCCACAACGGTATCATATCTGTTGCCCTTATTTATTACCAGTGAGTTTAGCATGTCCTGCAGTATGGTAGCTTCATCCTTTTCTTTTACGCTTGATGGCTATTATTATTATGTCATTTTTCATCATATTTCAATTTCATCTATGGTCGCACTACCAAGCGGGAAGACCTAAGGCAGGTCGTGGCGTGTTTTTATGGCTCCATTTCATGTTTTTTCTATCATCCCCATCATCCCTAGCGTTACATAGACAAGGTTCTCCTTAGTGTGTGGGCTGTAATTAATAAGACAATTTTTGTATATCTTTTAAACTGGGGTTTTCAGGGATTCTTTCAATGTGATGATTTGTTCCATTTTTTATCATTCCAAGTGCACCTACTCTTGTTTTCAAATTCCACATATTTTCTATTTCAGTTTCCAGGTCTTTATATTTTGACAGTTTTTCAAATTCATACGTTGCTATATTACAATCCGCTGGACAAGCCACATCAATTAACAGACAACTTTTTATTTCTGGTTGTTAACAATAATGTCCACCCTATTTGCTTCAATTTTTCTGTCTGTGTAGATGGTGCAATCCCATAGAATGGTGACATCTTATATTTCTGTAACCGGTACTGGGTGATGTTCATACCAGTGTGTGTTTATATATTTTCCATAGTGTTTGCACATTGTCCAGTGTAAATATTGACCCAATCTATCGTGACGATTTTTATATTCAATGGGGCAAGTACAGAACAACCTGAGATTAGATGGTTTATTGTTTCTTTTCCTTTATTATTATTTTTTTTTCAATTGGAGTAGATAGACTAAACTATCGCCTGTTCACACTCAACCCACATCTATTGAACAGATGAAGAGGCTCATCCCTTGTTTCCTGTTTAGGATGTGGTTTCCGGCTTTCTCTTTTCCATTCTTTTTACCCTTACGTAGCCCCCTGCGCATCAGTGGCGTTACCGCCTTGCTTGGGGTGATATGATTAAAAAAAAAAAAAGAACCTGCATTTTGGATCCACATTATTATGTATAATATTTGCCTGAAAGTTTCTAGGGGAAAAGACTTTGGCCTTACCAAATATTATTATTAATATCATTATCATTGTTATTATTATTAATATTATTATTATTATTATTATTATTATTATTATTATTAGTAGTAGTAGTAGTAGTAGTAGCATTTGATTCTGTTCTATACTATCTATATCGGTTCATTAACTAATACATTGGTTAAGAAAAGTTTGTAAATACATGCATTTTTGAACATATTTTGATGTTGAGTTACTATTGTGGGGAATTACCTACCTAATATGAACTCTACCGGACTACATAAATACCGAGAGTTATCTACTCTCAGGAGTAGTAGTAAGTAGCAGCAGCTAAGATACTCATTTGTTAGTACGCCGTTCCGGCGCTAAGAACTATTATACTCTATTACCTCTGTACATTGTTCTCTTTTGTAATATAATAATGATTCCAACCCTATACCGTGTCCGAGTCTTTCTTGCGATCTTTTTCCCAGGCCACATCAGTTACATGTATGGAATATTCGTATTTCCTCTACACTGACAATAATAAGTAGTTGAGTAAATTCCCGCAATGTTTTTTTTAAAAAAAAAACAGTAGCTGTCAATGATTTTTAATGCTCATTTTAATTTCTGGCTCGTACAAAAAGCTACAATTATTAAAGGTATATATATACAGTTTTTAAAGACAAGTGAATTTAATGTAGCATGTCAGAACACCTGCTATGGAACGAGCGATAGAGTAGCAAAAATTTCTTGATGTTTTGTCTGTTTAAAAGGCGTCTTGGCAGAAAAATATCTCATAGGCCACAAGCATGCGTAGACGCTAAACTGTAGCAAGATAGGCAAATGAATATTGAGTAACTCCAGCCCAGATGAGGTTCATTACTCCGATTTTGCCTGATCTGGCTCTTGCAAAGGTAGTGTCAGTCATTCAGTTAAGTGCCATACGTGATACACGCTTAAGCGATCATGTATCTTTCGAGACATGAGTGACTGATTATCCCGCAGTAGGTTGCTATTACTTTCTGCAGTAGACTGGTTGTAAACCAAGGTAATAGAACCCAATATGTCTTGTTATTATAACCCATAACTGGTGAGAAGAGAGGGATTAAAGAGACGTACGTTGTGGTGCAGTGGATATCGGCTCGGAACGAGAAATCGGGAAGCAGTGATCGAATTCCAGTTGAATTCATTGCATTCACTTACGCGCAAATACCCTTGGGAAAGGTATTAATCCGTCTATTCCTTCCAGTTATGGGTTAAATAACAGGACAGATTGGGTTCTATAGCCTTGGCTGGCAACCAGTCTACCGCAGAAAGCAATGGCAACTTACTGCGGGATAATCTTCTGCCTAGTCAGTCATGTCTCTTTCGAGACATGATCGCCCAAGCGTGTTTCACGTATGGCACTTAACTGACCGACTGAAGTGAATGCAAGGAATTCAACTTGAATTCGAACTCGTCTCCCCGATTTCCCGTTCCGAGCCGATATCCACTGCACCACAACGCACATCGAATAAAGGTAGAGTTCTGTAGTGTAAAAAGAATAATAATATGAGTACGCATGAGTACAATTTTTTGCTTATCTTTGAGGTTTTGAGTACCAAGGATTCCTTTAAACATCCAACTACAAATACAATTATGATTTATTATTATTATTATTATTATTATTATTATTATTATTATTATTATTATTATTGCGTCAAATTTCATTTTAACCCCGGATGTTTGATGTCTAACGATGTCCACTACATGGCACCAAATCCAATCTCAAGTGGCTTTCTCATTATCATCGCAAATTTCAGAAGACTCTTGTTCGAAATTGTAAATTATCCAATCACGAATTTATGATTTTGGAACGGTTACAATATGCCAACAATTACTGTCTCAACCCAAAATTTCATGATTTTCAAATTACTCATTTTTCTGCTGGGTTCCGATTATTTTGGTTTCTTTCTCGCTGGGTGGTCCGTTAGTTACAGTTAAGTGTATATTTTGACAGGTACTATATTATATGATTCAGTCTCAGAGTCTGTTTCTTCGCTTCGATATAGAAAACAAGCTGGATCTGAAAAAATCTAATGTCATCATATTCTTTCTTTTTTAAGGGTGAAAAGAATTTTTCTCGTGATAAGATTTACTTATTCTCAGTGCATGGCTCTATATATATTTTTGTGTCTATTTTATAGACCTTTGGTGGTTTATCGTTTTATGTTTTATCTCTAAATTACGTCAGAAAATTTTATTTGCTCGTTTTTTTCTAAGAATTGAATAATTAACTAATGCATCTAGTTTATTAAAGAAATTAACTAATGCATCTAGTTTATTAAAGAAAAAATTCATTTCATATTTCTAAGATCCTCTACATAAGATTTTCTATGATTTTAAATTTGACGTGAAGAAAGTTTTTTATTCATATTAATTTCATTCCTCGCAATTCTTGAATATGTTGTCTTTTTCTTTTCTTTCTGTACATTTTCTTGCCGTTTTCTATTACTGAGTTCGATTCTCACTGGGTACCCAACACTTTTTGCCTTGTTTTATATCTAAGCTACGCTTAGAATATATTACTGGTACTCCGACGTGGTGTAATGTTGGACAAGCTTGTTTCGCTGGATCAATTACGAAAGAATAATGAGCACGATCTACACTGTGAGACACGAATTTTTGACCGTGGTTCTCTTCTAAGATACGCTAAATAAATAACCATTATAACTATTTTTGTACTTCACAAACAATTGATGTTATCTATATTTGTTTGAGGAATTTCCGTTCCTTTTTAGAATGTTCTGTTTGATGACAAGTCGGATTTTGCATGAATCACATCGTATTCTTCTGTATGTTCCTTACAATGTTTGTTTTGATATTAAATTTCGTTTTATGTATCTTCGATTGTATACATTTTTTGTTTAAGTTTTACTCATTGGTAAGGATTAAAACTAGTACACAGTCCTACTTATATACGTTTATATACGTTTCAGGCACCCCGAGGTGGTGTAATTGTTTGCAAGCTTGTCTCGATAGAATCATTACAGTTGATTAGTGAGTTTAATCCTCACTGTGTGTCCCATACTTTCGGCCTTATGTCACATCTAAGTAACGCTTAGTAAATCACCATATATATGTGTATATTTTTATTTATGTGGGAATTTCAAGAAAGACCCTTATTGAAAATAAATAAACATAAAAATTTTAAGAAATATTGATCTTTTTATTGATGCTTACCCTATCCGAAGGAGTAAAATTAAACTCAACATTAAATTTCAATTAAACTCTCATTTTGGGTGATAAAGACGTAATAAAAATCATTATTTGAAGATATTAGCCATTAGCGAAGATATTATTAGTATTGTCATGTTCAGTGCCCAGTGGTATAATATTAATATTAATGGTAAGAATTGGCACAACAAATGCATAAAAAAATATAGAGTGATTCAAATGAGAAATTTGATCTATGGTGACGATACATAACAGACATATGTTTCCATGGATTACAATACTTTAACATATTTTCTGATTATCTGTTTCGTATTCAAGTGAAAGTCGAATAAATTGCAAAAAATCAAAGTTTAAATCTATACTACTATCATTATTGATTGTTTATCTGTAAAACAGAATATTTGCTGATGTTACAATTCTTCATTGAATGTTTTTGTTGGCAGCAGATTGTTGGACAAAAGGAGATATGAATGATTTTCAAAGATGCTTTTCCGAACATGATTGAACAAGTACAGGTGGTGGCAAAAAATAGACATTTTAATTGACAATACAAAGGAAGGAAATAAAATCAACAGAAGTGAAAAAAACTTGAAAGACGAAAGCACAAGACGAAGAATACAAAATATTACCACAACCTGTAGCCAATAGCAAGAAAGATTCGACAAGAAAGTAGAGAAAAAATACAAGGAGAGGATGTGAGGGAAAAATCAACTTAAAAAAAACAAGAGGTGGAAAAACCAAAAGGAAGAGAAAGAAAATAAGAAATTAGGAGAAAATTTATATTGGAGAAAAAAAGCAATTACATTAGGAAAGAAGAGTAAGACGAGTGATTCAAGATTCAAACAAACACACACACACAAGCACACACACACACACACGCACACACGCACACATTGAATGAAGTAATGATAAGTGAAAACAATGGAAATAAGAAACAAAAGGATTCAAAAAGAAGATACTAAAAGGAACAACCAGTCAGTTGTATTTTACTTCACTTCTGCTGACGTATCGATCGTCATCAGTGTTTGCCGTGACGTGAAAGGATATTGCACTTCAATCAACGATTTCCGGTTTTAAGCTGCGTACGTAGTAAACTTCTCATCAAAAGTGCGGATTCTTTCAGTCGGCAATATGACACGGGATTGTTTAATCTATGTTATTCTGCTATTCATATGCACTAAAAAAATTATTAGGAAAGATAAATGTTGAAAACACCTTTTAGTTTTTTTTTGTTACTTTTACGCAAATATAGTATCTTTTTGCCGTAATAAATCGATCATAAGCATATACTACATATTATACGTGCTACCAGGTATAGGCTAAATTATAATATGTTCATTATTCATAATTCAGGATATCATCATGATCATTATCAATATCAGTACCACTGGGTGTGGTCGCTAAGCTGCTGAACAACTTTCTCTATATGTCTCGGTCAATAGTCTTTCCTGCGTTACTTTCTTGGGCAAAGTAAACATGACCGAGTTCATCACAATCTAAGTCATACTATGACCGATTTTTTTCATCTGGAAAACACGCCTAGGTCGGAAACACGTGGACTTTTATTCTAGGCTCAAAGGAATTGTTACTTAGGTGTCACACACACACACACACACACACACACACACACACATATATATATATATTAATATATATAATTATTAATAAATATACAAATTTTCTTATGTTTTGCGTACGACTCTGAGTTCAGCAATATTCGTGTTCTCAACATGATAAGCAGCTGAATATTGATGAAATGCATGAAACTCTGAATCGTGCTCAAATAATAATGTGTATATACATTGATATATATATATGTAGGATAATATGTATATACATTGATATATATATATATTTGCTCTGGTATGCAACATTGAGCACTGTTCCATTCAAACCACGATTAATATTCAAATACTGATGAGCATATAGGCGGATACACACACACATACACACGTATATATATATATATATATATATACCTCTTTATTATATATATATATATATATATATATATATATATATATATATATTCTGTTCCGGCCAATCCTCTTGTGCTTATTTTCCACTATCGGCTTTGGTAAAGTATGAATCAATTTTCTTATCTTCAACTCAAATAACAGGGTAGCTAGGTCTTTTAAAATTTGTCAGATAAATTAAATTTTAAAAAAGTAAAATTTGCAACAAATACGTTATGTGACAGCATGCCAGGGTGGAGTTTATATTGAGTCAGCTGCAACTGTTTAATTGAAAATTTTTTGCATTTTATTGTTCTTTGGTGAATGCAGTGCTTACGGTTCTAACATTATAAAATACCCGGTGAGAAAATGACATTTAATGAAAATTAAATGCATTTATTTTTCCCGTTCTCTGAAATTATAATTTCTGCTGATGAAACCTGACCGATATTTGCTTTTTCTAAAATGATTTTTAATTATGTGAGACAGACATTTTTTATCTCTTGTATCGTAATAACTTATATGTCAAGCGCAATCGGACACCATGCCACTGGGACTTAAAAGGTGTTTTGTTCAAGTTTAGCCTTTTGAGAAAAAATTGCCAATCAAATGTTCTTCTAGAGACTGTGCATTTGTACGTAAAGAAATAATTGCTAGTTCATTTAATGAAGTATATTTATCCAAAGTCAGTATTCATTTAATTATGCCGTAATATAATTTGCCTTAATGCACTAGTGTTGGTAATAATTAATTTTTTTTTATTTATGAATGTAAGTATAACTGCTTTGATACCATAGACTTTAACGATGGTTGTATGCACACAAAGTTCTTCCCTGGTTCACTTACCACATTAATTTATATATATATATATATATATATATATATATATGTGTGTGTGTGTGTGTGTGTGTGTGTGTGTGTGTGTGTGTGTGTGTGTGCGTGTGTGAAAATTCTGTTATAATCTAAGGAAAGAAACACTATGACAAAATGGCTAATTTCCATCACTTTATAACAACAATATACTGCACAAGAAAAAATTATTTTCGTATATGAAATATAAAGTTTATTAATGTTTAAAACTTTCTGTTGCTACTATGAATATTTTATGAGCGTTTTCACCAAATCATCAACAACTTTTAGTTTATAGATTTTTTATTTAAAATCAAATTAATTTCATTTCTTTGCCTCAATAAAGTTCGTCACTAGACGAAATTCAAAGGTGAAATTAGTTTTTCTATTGTCTTCTTTCTTTTTATCACACACACACACACGCACACGCATATATATATATATATATATATATATATATATATATATATATATATATCCTTAACGTGATTGACAAATACGATTAATCATTTTATTTATTTATTTATTTTTGTTTTTAAGAGTGTTTTCTTTTCTGTGCACAAATTGTGTATAAAGTAAAAGTGAATTGTTCAAATGTTCTGTATATCCGTGAGATTTTAGATGTTGCAGATAGAATTTAGTAAGTTAAACTTACCAAACAATATCAGCAACATGTATGTAGAAAATACAAGTATAATAGCCTTATATACAATCTAAAAAAGATTGACAAAACACTTGTAATAAGAAAGAACAAGCCAACACGCAAACACATCTACTATGTACGGCCAAAATGTGCTGACCGTATTCGGAAAAGTAAGCAATTTAGACAGACATTTAGAAAATTTCATGCATTCAGTTAAAAATCGTCCTTGATAATGGCAAAAGCAATAGCCGAAGGGCTCGGATTATTTTCGAGTATATTAGATACCCAGTTCTTTCTAAAGTCTAATTCGTGTCTTTTAACATGCAGAATATTTAATTTTATTTTATTATTTATTATTTATATATTTGTTCTCACTAAGTATAGATAGGTTCGCGTTATTGTCAAGACAAAGAAAATCAGCAGTGGTATGACCTAGACTGTAATGGACACAGCCATGTATACTTTGACAACAAGCTACGTCGAGGGAGCAGTTCACCTGATCAGTAAGTACACCTAGTGATGGTACCGTAATGATAATGATGCTGAGGATGATATCCTGAGTCGTGAATAATGAAAATATTATAATTTAGCCTATACCATCTAGCACATATAATAGGCATTAAACGCACTGAAGTTTTTTTTCATTATTTATATATTTCCCCTCAATAGGTATCGATAGATTCGGCTGTTGTCAGTTCTTTTCTTTCCATGATTTGAACCGAAGCTAATCATTATCCCTTGTTTCCGGTTTAAGATTAGGTTTCCGTTTCTAGTTGAGGTCTATTCATCGTCTTTCACGCACTGTGCGTCTTAGTGGCATAATTGTCTTACTTGAAATTAATTCATTAAAAATATCCTCTAAAAGCATTTACAGCACATTATATAAATTATAACTTGAGCTTTTCACAGTAATTTTGTATAATGTATTTTTATCGACGGAAAATGTAATTAAAATTTTATCTATTTCACAAGAGAATTCAATATTTATAATTCAACACTCAACACAATATAATAAAAATAAAACACAATATCTATCATATTATAAATAATATTAATAATATGTGACATATTTCGTGTTGTTTTTATTAATATCATTATAGAATTATAGAAATGTCTCTCACTGTCTATCTCTCTCTCTCTCTCTCTCTCTCTCACTCTCTCTCTCTTTCGTTCTGTATATATATATACATTATTCTACGACTATGACACGAAACAGGGATTCATGCGTCGGGAACAACATTCGTCACCAAGCGAATACCAAAAATGACCCTTCTACATTTAATTGCAACTACTGATAAAATAAAACCTGCCCATTAATAGCCATTGTATGTCCAAAAGTATTATTTATTGAGCTCAACTTCATTCGGATGATTATGATGTTAAATTTTATTGTGAAAGCGCTTCTAATAGGTGGAAGATAACATTTAACAATTACAGGTTGTCTTTAAACAACTGTCAATGAGTTAAGTACCATACGTGATACACGATTTGGGCGATCATATCGAAGAAGATATGACTGAATGGGCAGAACATTATCCCGCACTAAATAGATAACTTTAAATACACTAAAATACTGCTTTAACCATACATTATTGGAAATTAAAAAGCAAAATTAACCCAGTTAGTGCCTGTAATATTTTAGCTGAATCCAAACCTTACAATGGCAACAGAGATAAATGTAATCTATGCTTTGTAGAAAAACTTGTCATTTTAAACCATATCGATTATTCTAATTTGCTTAATAAAAAAAGTGATATAATGACCATATAGGAAAAGATATTTACTTAAATTCTTAGGCCAATATTGATATAGATTCCTTAATTCGTTTGCCCCTTACTTTCCTCTTTCTTCATTACATCCAATTTCTTTTTCTTTCTTTCTTTTTTCTTTCTTTCTTTCTTTTTCTTTCTTTCTTTCTTTCTTTCTTTTTTCATTCTTTTTGCTTTCTTTACATGATTTCTTCTTTTAATCTTAACGACAAAAGTGTCAGTCGATCAAAACACCTGTCTATTCTGATTAGTTAAATTGAAGACTCATAATTTGTTCTTTCTATCTACATCCAAACGTACTGTTTTTAATATTCAAATGAAAATCATTTTCACAACATTGAACTATCATTACTTGATGACGAAATAAAGATTTTCCGTCTCACAATGTAAGCAGTATTCGTTTTAATTAAAAAAAACAAATTAATATATATATATATATATATATATATATATATATATGTGTGTGTGTGTATATATATCCTAACAGTATAGCTCGGCGTTCCTCGGGTGAAATGAAAGCTTTAAAACTAATCCATGGTCCTGGAGCCCAGACTTTTTGGACGTTGGCAATAGTTGTTTACAGTTAAAGCGAAACCGTCGACTGAAATAAAAATGAATGGATATAAGTCAAATTTTGATTTCCTTCTATCGATATCAAATAAGATGTTTTCGTCAACAACTGAATTTTGAAGGCTAAATAAGTCCTCTGCGTAAATGGTATCATGGCTGAGATTAAGAACTACAATTATACCTACTTAGAGCAAAAGCCGAAGCAAAAACTAAAATACAAGTGCTGAAAAAATACAGACATACAGGCAGATAATCAGACACGCACACAAACATCTTGCATTATATATATATATATATATATATATATATATATATATATTATCGATTTATTGCGCTATTGTAAGAACTGCAACCTTGAAATTTGTGAATATCGTTTCTTATGTCTTAGTCTATGTGTATCTAATTTGATTAAATCGGACCACCCCTTTTATAACCCAATTTTTGATTATCGATATTCATCTGAAGTACCTCGACGCACAACCTAGCTGAGAACACTCGCAGAAGTTTATAGTACAACTGTGTAAATTTTCAAGAAAATCAGTCCAGCCGTTTCGAAGTCTATAGGTAACGGACACACACACACACACACACACACACACACACACACACACACACACAAACTTCTATTTATAAATTAATTAATATATATATGATACACACACAAGAAAATCATATATATAAATATATATACGCACACGGAATTTATATATATATATACATATATATATACCCAACCACACACACACACACACACACACATAAACAGATTTTGTGTAAAGTGTAGCTTTATTGTTAATATCATTAATAATATTACTTATTTTTTTGTATAATACATTAAGTGTCCATGATTATATATGTGTCCTTACACGTGTTTCGATTCCAAATTTGACTCTTTTCAGGGAATAATTTCTGACCGTCGAATACGCCGTGGATATATATATAGAGAGAGATAAGTGGTCAGTGAACAGGTCGGAAGTTCCATATGCTGCGTGTTCGTTTCTTGGATATTTTGGTATACTGGCTCCTTAAATTTTCAATTCTGATAATCGCTTACTTTTCATTGATCAGAAAATGTTTTTCACAGTCACGCGAAATTTGCTTACGTCTTTTTTTTTTAAATTGTTTTCAGCGATTGTGATTTAATTTTGTTTGTGCGTATTTCAACATTTTTGCGATAAGAAAAATGATAGGGATCAATTTTTTGTTCAGTAGGAATCCAGAATTACTATTTTAATATTACCTTGCGATATTTGTTTTAGATTTTCTTTCCTTCAGAATTTTTTCAGTGATTTGATCCGTGATCTTACCCGGCACTTGATATTTGATACATATATTATTATTATTATTATTATTATTATTATTATTATTAGTAGTAGTAGTAGTAGTAGTAGTAGTAGAAGTAGTAGTAGTAGTAGAAGTATTGTGACATGAGCGGTTGAATATTGTGGGTTTGTTAGATTTTTAATGTTGTCTTGTTAAAGGAAATCCTGTACTTTTTATAAATATTTCCTTCTGTATCATGAGCGTGTCATAATCTGCATTTTAGTAGATTGGTATTGTTCTGAATTTACCTCAGCTACATAGGTATAAGTTGCAATAAAACGTACAATTTTCTGTTATTGGCTAGTTTAAAGTTACTTTTTTGCAGTTATATCTTTTATTCAGGCCTTGTGTTGCATCCACGTATATTTTTGTGCATTTATCCCGTTTCAGAACATAAATTACGTTTTTGTGTTGAAGCTCAAGTTTGTTTTTGTTTCGAATGTAGATTTTGTTTCAAATTCAAAGTGGTTTATTTCTATTATTAAATTGCAGACACCCTAAATTTTCTTATTGTATTTTGTGACCCCCAGTCTTGTGTTTGCTCGGATTTTGATGGGTTTAGTTTTTTTTTTTAATTTTTGTGTTGGCTTTGTCGTTTAAATATTTTGTGTTGGCGTTTTCATTTTTCATTTAAAATAGTTGTTTTTAGGATTTATTTGATGTGCGTTCAGTAATTATAGGTGTCTTCTTTATCTTTGCATAATTCTGAGTTGCTTTTGTTGTGTACGAAGACATATGCGAGAATGATATCTTCTTCATATTTGTTTTGTTTCTTTTTTGATTCCGGAGAAATTCTGATAGAATTTCTTCTGTCAGTTTGAAACCCTTGCTTATTAATTGAGTGAGGTATCCTGTTATTTGTAGTGTTTTTTATAGTTCCTCTAGGCATATTTTACGAAGGTGTTTGTCAGATAATTTTGTGCAAATTGGGTGTGGATCTCAAACTACTTTTAATGTGGTGACCCTTGAAATGAAGGTATTATCAAATGTCTGTAGTTTTACGGTAAATGTCTGTGATGATGTAATTGTTTTTATGAGTATGTCTGAAAATGGCAATTCATTATGTCTATATTCTTGGGTGAACTTAATTTTGGCGTGTAACATTTGGAAGAGGTTGTGTAGTTTATTTATGTCTTCCCATGTTGATTTTCTAAAAAAACAATTTATTGAACAGGTGTAGAGGCTCATCCCTTGTTCCCTGTTTAGGATGTGGTTTCCGGCTTTCTCTTTTCCAATATTTTCACTTTTCCTTTTTGTTTATTTTTATTTTTCCAATTGGAGTAGATAGACTGAACTATCGCCCCGTTCACACTCCACTCACGTATATTGAACAGGTGTAGAGACTCATCCCTTGTTGCCTGTTTAGGATGTGGTTTCCGGCTTTCTCTTTTCCAATCTTTCCACTCTTACGTAGCCCCCTGCACACCAGTGGCCTTACCGCCTTGCCCGGGGTGATATGATTAAAAAAAAATCTAGATATTTTTCCGTGGTTTAGTAAATGCTGTTTTTTGGTTTCATATGTGTTCTATTTGATTGTATAGCATTTCCCCTAAATATGCTAGTGTAAGTGTTGCATATGCTAGTGTCATTCTTATCGTCATCGCGGTATTTGTTGTTTGAATATTGTTTTGGTTATTAAACTAGAATGAATTGCTGTCTAAAATTAATTCTATAGTCTGTATAAAAAATTCATTTTTAATGCGTGTGGGAAGAATTTCTTGATGTTTTTTTTTAATAATTTCCCCCCAAGCAAGGCATTCCACTGCCACTATTGTGCAGGGGGCGCATTGGGGAAAGTAGTGAGAAACAGTGGTTAGATGTAGGAAATGTCAGAAGACTTGATGTCGATGGGAAGAGGGTTTGAGAGAATAGATGCGAGTTAGTGTGTTAGAAGGTGTTTATTGATCTTACATTTAAAATCCTGGAGATTGTAGCTGTCGGGGAAGCAAGTATGTGGAAGGGAATTACACAGGCAGGAAGTATGAGAAAAGAAGCTGTTGGAGTAGAAATTGTGGTTACATTTTATCGGTTTCACTGTAAAAGCGTGGAACCTAATTGCTAAACTAGTATCGCGTGCAAATTCGTACCTAGGGGTTACCAGTGATCTAAGTTCATCGGAGCAGAAGCCGTAAAAGTATTTATAGAAGAGGCACAGACAACTCACGTCACGCCGGAGAGAGAGTGACTGCAGGCGATTTGCCAAATCGGAATCGATCACATTACAGATTCTCCGTTGTATTTTGTCAAGGACCCCGAGGAAAATAGCAAGGGAACCCGACCAGATGTGGCAATAGTATTCAATACACAGGCGGATGGTAGATTTATATATGTGCAGGATAGATTCAGACGGGTAAAACTTCCGGGCCCTGCACAGAGAACTGACTTTTATAGCAGCGGATTTAGCAATGAATTCGATATAGTCTTTCCACTTGAAGTCCGCTGAAATTGTGAGGCCAAGGAGGCGTGATGTTTTATTCTCTGGGAGGCAAGCCTGTTCCATGCCAATGGAAGGTAGATGCGATTGTCTATGATGTTTGTTTTAATCCAAAATGTAATGGCCTATTAGCCTATTTCAAATCAAATGTTATTATGAGTGTATGTTGTTTGCGATAAAGCAATTTTTGTGGTGTATGGTTGTAAGAATTTTTCTATAACGTTGCACCATCTGCTTGTTGGGCAGGCTGGCCTTGCTACAATGACTCTGAAATTAAGATCACTAGGGTGGAAAAATATTCAAATTTTTGTACCTGGATAGGTGCTTTAATTAATTATTTATTTGATTATTTTTGGTTTATGTATGTTAGCAAATCCGTATATATATATATATATATATATATAATATTTTTGTATATATATGCATACAACAATTATATTTATATATATACCCACATAAATTATATATATATATATATATATATATATATATATACACACACACACATATATATATAGATATATATATATATATATATATATACTGATAAAATGAATGCTATACTCTTTTCTAATTGTTCAAATGAGAATGTAATATATATAAAATGATATAAATATGTGGATATTAAATGTTGACACACACATACACACACACACACACACACACATATATATATATATATATATATATATAGAGAGAGAGAGAGAGAGAGAGAGACGGAAAGAGCAAAAACGCTGCCCTACACACCACTGGGTGTAACGAGAAAGTTATTTATTCGCGGCTGTTTTATTAGTATTGCTTGAATGGGAACCTGATCAAGTTAGAACGTTCAGTTTCTCACCATAGACCAGGTTCGAATTTTACCATGGTCGCTTTATCAGGATGTTATCGGTCTGCGTTCGGCACCTTTGGGAAGTACCTGAAAGCCATACCACCGGTTGGCCCAAGCCTTGTGAGTGGAATTGGATAGACGGAACTCTTTGGGCGCTGTCTATGGTTTGCTAGCACGAAGCCGCAAGCCATGGTGATATTTGTTAACGATCAAGTAACCGGAAAGTTTTGAACGCGCAACTTTTGAAATTTGCGGGAAATTGTAACGTTTTCATTAGTGGTTGTATGAATATAATAGATATTTTATATTACGTTCATACAACCATGGATGAAAATATTGTGATTCTTTGTAATTTAAAAAAGTTGCGCCTTCAAAAAGTCCCGGTAAAAAAAAAAAAAAGAAAAAAAAACGGTAAAATCAGTTATTGTAAATCACCTGAAGACACCACTCATAGTATAAACCTAGGTCGCGTAATAACTCGTTTACAAATTATATATATATATATATATATATATATATATATATATATATATATATATTCTAAACATATACTGTTAAATATAAGAGACAATGAACGCCTATTATGTTTAATCATGAACCGTTCTAAACGTCGTATTTTGGCTTTAATTTCAGTTGAAAATAAAAACAAAAATTCTTATTCCCTGTTTAGGATGTGGTTTCCGGCTTTCTCTTCTCTTTTTCAATTGGAGTAGATAGATCTATCTATCGCCCGGTTCACACTCCACCCACGTCTTTTGAACAGGTTAAGAGGCCCATCCCTTGTTCCCTGTTTAGGATGTGGTTTCCGGCTTTCTCTTTTTAAATCTTCTCACTTTGTTTTTTTTTCAATTGGAGTAGATAAATCTACTTATCGCCCGGTTCACACTCCGCCCACGTCTATTGAACAGGTTAAGAGGCTCATCCCTTTTTCCCTGTTTAGGATGTAGTTTCCGGCTTTCCCTTTTCCAATCTTCTTACTTTTTTTTTTCAACTGGAGTAGATAGATCTATCTATCGCCCGGTTCACACTCCACCCACTTCTATTTAACAGGTTAAGAGGCTCATCCCTTGTTCCCTGTTTAGGATGTGGTTTACGGCTTTCTCTTTTCCAATCTTTTCACTATTACGTAGCCCCCTGTACATCAGTGGCGTTACCGCCTTGCTCGGGGTGATACGATTAAAAAAAATAAAAAAATAATATATATACTCACAAATAATATATATATTTGTATGAATACTCACAAACATGATATATATACTGCACAATTATATACATACATACATACATACATATATATGCACAATTGATACACACACACATGTATATTTATATATCATTTATTATGCTTTTCATCTTTGTACGAGTTTCTTCTACGAAACCGTTATTACGGTCACTGGGGTATATCACTCTCATTTCTTGTGCGACGCCTCTTTTGGTTTTCTCTCTCTAACCTAACTCAATATTTCCTACTGCTTCACTGCTGGTATTGAACTGATAACTGCGTCAAAGCACTGGAATTAACCAACGCCTATATCCACTGGGCCATGTTTCATTTTGACAAAACATAAATTTTTGCAACTTATAAACATAATATTCCTTAACCATTTTTCACCGAGTTTTGTTGAAATTTTTTATATTAATTGATTTTGTAGTATTTTGTTAAGTTAATGGTTTTATTATTTTTACCAGAACTCATACTGAAATATTTAGAAGATATATATTTATGATAAACAAATTATATATATATATATATATATATATATATATATATATATATATATATATATGTAAAGTTTATAAAGGAAAACTCAACACGTCATTTTAGTTATAAAGTATAGTTCATTTCAATGAGCTTAATTAGCTCATATCATCGGACTCTTTTACAATATTTCCTCCATCTGGCATAAAATTTCTGCCGGAATGAATGGTTTGTTAAAATGAAGCGGGAACATAATAAAAATAATAATAATAAACATAAGATGAAAACAAAATAAATAAATGACAATAAATGTAAGGGAAAGGAGGAAGGAAAGAGGAGTGCTAGAGTCCAGTTCCAAATATGGGTAGTATCCGTTTAAAGTTATTTGACTGTCTTAGATGACGTGACCGCTGAAAAAAACTATTCCCCTGACTTTAGGCGTCTATTTGACTTCATCAGATCAACCCACTTACTTATACTAACTTTTATCCACATATAATTATATGTACATTCCCACATATACTTACCCTTTTATTTTATTTAAGTTTGCATATCCACTGATTTCTTTTTTAATTTATTTAATTAATTTATTTATTTTTATTTATTTATTTATTTTTTAACTTTTTCGGTCTTAGCGTTTTCATACTCACACATATATACGCTTCATAGGCGTAGGTCTTCCGTGCGCCTACGTGTATATATATATATATATATATATATATATATATATATATATATTCACTAACACAATTGATATAATGTATATGATTATACAACTGTTTAATTTGATCCTGATGATGTACGACGACGTTCGAAAGTACTGAGTTAATCTATGGACAATATGTGCATTAATATAATTCGGAAATAAATAGCCTCATAAGAAAATATGAGAAAATACAAAAGAAAATTAGCAAGACTAAGTTTTCTCTATTGTTTAATATATATATATATATATATATATATATATATATATATATTAATACAGGTTTCATTGAATAATATAGACAAGTTCTGTCTATTTATTTTGTGTAAGATCCGTTCGTATGATCTGATTAGCTTGATAGTGTTGTCATGGAAAGACGACAAGAAATCGCAATGATTGTTGATTTTTTTTATCAGGTCTTAGCTTTCGGCTTACATAAGCCATTATCAAAGGATGAACATTTAATGTTCAGTGAATATAGAACATTTAAATTATTATTAACAGAGTGGAGTTATAGAGAGAAAATTAGACAGGTCCATTTTTTGTGTCGCACATGGCTGTAGGCCGAGAAGGAATGGTGGTAGTTGGTTTTTTGTTCAGTTGAGTGTATAGTGGCATGAGGGATTGGTCTGGTAACTGCTGCTACTATGTATGTAAGTATAATCACTATGACCTCTCCCGTCGATTATAGTCGATTATATAGTATGTTAGTAGAGGTGTCGAAATTTATTTTATTTAGGCTAGGTTTAAACTGTTTGATGTAGATAGCTTCTAGAATTTTAAGTTTTCGTTTATTATTTTCTTGTCTAAGTATGTGCGTATTTTCAACAAGTGTTTTCCTAAGAAGTGTGTGTTGATAGCCATGGTGTTTTAAATGTCGGAATATGTTAGAATTTTCATTTAAATGCAATGTAAATCTCTGCCAAAGCGAGTTAGTAGTATGTCCAATGTAGGTGTTATTTAGTTTGTTAGAGATACATTCTCGAAAGGGGCATTTAAATTTATACACTACATTGTTTTTTGCAAATCGCTAACCGTGGGCGAGGAGTTGGATTTTGTGGATTTAGCGTAATATATGATAAATTTAATTCTTTTGATGGGGTTTGTCGGAGAGATGTTAGTGTTTATGATCTTATACAAAATAAATAGACAGAACTTGTCTATATTATTCAATGAAACCTGTATTAATGAAAAAATGCTGCCAAAATACACACAATATATATATATATATATATATATATATATAATATAAATTATATTTTAGAACATGTACATAATTTTTCTATATATATCCGAGGCAAAGGTACGTTTGTTTCGGCATTGAAACTTCAATGTCTCATCAGGCGGTATATATATATATATATATATATATATATATATATATATATATATATATATATATAAACAAATCTACCCCAGATTATCATAAGTGTTCTAAATTTCTTTAATTAATTGTTTTATTGTTTATTAAAGTTATTTTTTATTAATGTTAAAGTTTTCTTTAATCTATTTTTTTTTGTTAAGTTAGCAAAATTCTTATTTATGTATTATTTCTATTTCACACAAGAGAAGTTTTGCTATTTCCTAACATAATTATTCTGATGATTGGACACTGAAATATCTTTTACATAAAGACAACGTATGCATATCCTATCCATATACCTTTCTACCTATTGCTCATCGTATTAATTAGATATTTTTATTATTTCATACATTTACATTTCCTTCTTAATTTTTCCTTGTCTTACTCTCATTTTGCTTCTTTTCATTATTATTATTATTATTATTATTATTATTAATAATAATAATAATAATGTTTTATTATTCTAAGCGCTTTCATATCGTTAGCGTTTGATATATACTATAGATCAAGCGGTAGCTAATACGTTATTCTCTCTGCATTTTTTCACCCGTTACAAACCAATGTCATTGATTTTCAGGCGTGAATGAATTTGTTTCTTTGCCCGATTTTCAGTTCTCTTATTTTCATAAGACTTTTTGGAACAGTTTCAACTGTTACAAGTGCTCCAATAACCAAAGAATCAATTATTCACATTCTCCAATTCTTTCATTTCCCGTGAAAGATCGCATACAGTTTCAAATTATTATAATGTTTTCAGTGTTGCTGACTGAAATTATTATATTTGCTAACCGAAATGTGGCTGATTTTAGCTCTTGTTCTACGGGAATGGGCTGAGTAATCGGTTTAAATCAAAATTTTCAAAGAATTATAGATTCTTTTTATTTTAAATTAGGTCCATTTTTGCTTGTAGCAGTTGTCTAGATCAGGCATTGACAAAATTATTGGAATAGTGGGTCTCTGATGAGGTATAGTTCCTCACAAGGTGGACAGCTCTACTAAAGTTTAAGCGGATGTTTTCGTAGTAGTTACCTCAGCTATTTATTTTAATACAGAAGGCCATATGCGTATGAATACATAACTTTGAGATCGAGAACATGTTTTTTGCGAAAATATTGTCTACTATCACTGATTACAGAGTAATTAACACGCGTCGTTGCATGTGATTCATTTCTAAATTATTTATTTTCATGTAAGAAAAAAGTATTTCTTCTCTAGAAAAAAATATATTATATTTCATGGTTTAAAAGCAAAATATGATTACGCGTATCATTATCCTTAGTAAAAATCGCCAACGGTTATTTTCACCAAAGGTTTACAAAATTCAAGATATTTTGTACTCAATCATTGTTTATATGTTGTTCTGTATGAGAGCGAGTGTGAGTGAACAAGCGAAAGAAAACAACATTTTAAGAAACCTTATTTTCTTAATGTAATCAAATGTGCTATTCATAAAACCGAAATGGGCCCTCTGTCTCTCGTGGGCCGCATATGTGTATATATGTGTATCCATTGAAGATAATAGTTTTAAACAAATAAAATTCAAATATTTAGTCTAATTCATGTTTCGCTAATTTCCCTATAACTTCGTAAATTTGTCTTCGGCTGAGTCTAATAACATTCGATACAATCTGAGCAAACATTAATCGTTCGATATAAAACAAGAGAATATCTATATAAAAGTTAAATTGAATCGTGTTTGCCATGAAATCTTTCGTGGATCGATTGGTAAGACAAGTCAGATGTGAAGAAGGCATTGCTCCGGTGTGGGAGTACGCAGGTACGATTCCTGCCTAAAGATATATATTTTCCAAACGATTTCTCAAACGATTAAGGCCAGTGGAAATTACAATCTACTGTTTAATATTAATATATATATATATATATATATATATATATATATATATATATATATATATATATATATATATATATATATACAGAACGTAATAAACAGAAATGCTTATAAGAAGAATATTAAGCAATCACTTTCTTACTATTCACCTACGAACACACACACACATGTATCTAAACACATTTACAGCTATAGAATTGTAATAGTTTTCTAATGTAAGACGCATATATCAGTAGGAATGTTTTCCTTGCTTCTATGAGAAAATGTTTTCATATATTATAATATGTCTTTCTGTTAATGAAAATATGAACAGGAGAAATGTTAGTCTAACATTTTCTATTTTAGTTATTACGAGTGTTTGATAATGTAACGTTCCCAATGTAAAAAGTTAGTATTTTCTAAAGCTTTTTTAGACGGTGTGTTTGGTATTTTATATCAATTGCAAATCAAATACGTGTGGATTAAATCTGACCATTAGAACCCAAATTCAAATTATTATATGTAACGTCCGAAGCATGAAAAGAGAAATATGCACAAAGTTAACTTAGAGATCCATCGGTTTTTGTTTGATATATAGTTTAACGCTATATCACAAACATTGCATGTCTAAATTGATTAAAGATTTCTTTAGACTGACGCTATTAATATTTTATATTTTCCTAAAAAATTTGATTTATTGATTGGTCAGAAATTACATATACTTATGCGCACCATGGTAATTATGCCATGACTACGTTATGCGTTTTGTTTGAAACTCATCACACAATTGATATCAATATTGAATTAACGCGAACAGATTTATGCTTTTTTAAAGTCTAGGCTATCCCCACATAATCTCACCAAGAAGGCGTTCGAGAGTGCTGTCCGGCATCTATAAAACTTGACACTTTATGTTCTCTCTCTCTCTTTCTGAATTGGCATTTCAACGTGTTGCAATAGTTAGCAAGCTTGTTTCACTAAAGTCTATTATAACTGAGTAGTGAGTTCGATCCTAAGCGGCGCTTACAAAATCGACTTGGTTCCCGAAGTTGTGTTTATGTTTCCACATAATGGATGAATTTTAATGTTTTTTTTTCTTTTTTATGCATCTGTGTATTCATTTTTTATTACTCAAGTGTATGAAAAAAATAAATATATAAAATACTAAATTAATTCTATTTAAATTTAAATTCATCATTTACTTTTTGCAAAATATTATTGTCACTGATTTTTTCTAGAAGCAGTACCCGCAACAAGAATTAATAATCAGATTTGAACTGAAAAAAATCCATAAGTTCATTTGTGTATCGAATATTTTTTAACTAAATGTTATTTAGGGTACAGATAAAGAAGGAAATTATGTTAAAAAATAAATATTTTGACTTATTGACTGTTCTTATTTGTACGGATTCATTTATGTACCTACAACAATGTTGTAAGGCAAAAGAAATAATATTGCTCTATTCTGGTTATGTAGCACAAATAAAATTATATTATCGACAATATTGATTATCTTAAACTGAAATGCATTATGATGTATTGTTGTTAAACAAAGAGAAATTATTGTATTTTTCCCGAAGTCGGGTCACAAGGTGAAGCAAAAGTACAGAGAGACATTTCCCTCTCTGTCTCTTAAAGAGCCACAAAATACAAAGAAGTCGAACTAAGCTGTAAAAATAATGTAAGAAAAATATAGAAGATTTTATTAAAATTCGAAGATTTAAAATGCAATCATGATTGCCCGACACAAAAGACCTCAGATTTCAAGAAAATAAATTTTACTTTTGGAATAGCAGAAGTAGTAAAAGCAACAACACAAATATCAATATTTAATAGACGAATTATTAGGAAAATATAATTTTATCAAATAACTTAAAACTAATCATTTTCGAGTATAAAAGAAGAAACTTTTTAAAGTGAATAGAAGATGAAAATAACCTGGAGATGTGTTTGATGGAATTATGAGAAAAGTAATAAAAAAGATTTTCTACCTCTCATAACTAGCGTTATGGAAAGTAGAAAATCAAATTATGAAATATAACCATACTAAGACACCCCTACCTGTCTTAAGTTTTACCACAGACTTGATAGATAGTGTGACAATAGCAGAAATTGAAATAATAATAATAATAATATGAAGAAGAAGAAGAAGAAGAAGAAGAAGAAGAAGAAGAAGAAGAAGAAGAAGAAGAAGATAATTTTCTTGTTCAGAACAACTGACACACTAAGGAGAATTTTGTAACGCTAGGGATGTTATGGGAGATAGAAAAAACATGAAATAGAACCATAAAAACACACTACGACCTGTTTTAGGTTTTGTCAGCAGACTTGGTAGGTTGTGCGTTCATAGCAGATATCGAATTATGATGAAAAATGACACAATAATAATAATAATAATAATAATAATAATAATAATAATAATAATAATAATCTATACATACCCCGTAAAGAAGGTGGAAGGGGTCTTATTCAGCTGGAATTGTCATACAAGACAACAACTATTGGCTTACTAATAAGCCAATAATAATGACAACAACTATTGGCTTACTAACATACATAGAAACAACAAAGGATTGGATGATACAATTAGTAAGGCAACATGAAGAAAGAAAGAAAAAATATTCAATAATAAAAGAAGGCAGTAAATACAAACAAGAATTACAGTTAGTAGATTCTGTAGAAAAGCAAAACAGTAGCCAAGAACCAACTATTGCGGCAAAAAATATGAAAATGAAAGCCAAAGATAAAGCTCTTGAAAAGATGAAACAGCGCTGGCAAGACAAACCTCTGCATGGCCAATATCCAGTACGTGCCAATAAATCCAATGTTGACAAAGTTAATACTCATCGATGGTTACGTGCATCTGGATTAAAGTCTGAAACTGAAGGATTTATACTTGCAGCACAAGACCAAAGTCTTTTCACGAGAAACTTTCAGGCAAATATTATGCATAATAATATGGATCCAAAATGCAGGTTTTGTGATAAACACCAAGAAACAATAGACCACCTAATCTCAGGCTGTTCTGTGCTTGCCCCAAACGAATATAAAAACCGCCACGATAGAGTTGGGCAATATTTACATTGGGCAATGTGCAAACATTATGGAAAAGCTGTAAACAAACACTGGTATGAACATCATCCAGCACCGGTTACAGAAATAGAAGATGTAACCATTCTATGGGATTACACCATCTACACAGACAGAAAAATTGAAGCAAACAGGCCAGACATTATTGTTAAAAACCAGAAGGAGAAAACTTGTCTATTAATTGATATGGCTTGTCCAGCGGATTGTAACATAGCAATCAAGGAATTTGAAAAACTGTCAAAATATAAAGACCTGGAAATTGAAATAGAAAAAATGTGGAAATTGAAAACAAGAGTTGTGCCAGTGATAGTAGGTGCACTTGGAATGATAAAAAATGGAACAAAACAACACATTGAAAGAATCCCTGGAAACCCCAGCTTAAGAGATATACAAAAAATTGTATTATTAAGTACAGCCCACACACTAAGGAAAACGTTATCTATGTAATGCTGGGGATGATAGGGAGGATAGAAAAACATGAAATGGAGTCATAACAACACGCCACTACCTGCCTTAGGTCTCCCCGCAGACTTGGTTGGTAGTGAGACCAATGCAGAAATCTAAATATGATGAAAAATGACATAATAATAATAATAATAATAATTCCAATTTGACTGGAAAATGTTCTTGACTCTTGTGCAAACCGGACCTATGAATAAAATAATTTAAATTTGACTCAGCCTTACAAACTGAAATCGGAATATTACCCATTATACAAATCGTGGCAATAAATAAAACTAAATGAGTTAAAATGATGAAAAATATTAGAGTTATATCAATTCGACAAACTAAAGGCGTTAATTGTGTAAAAGAATTGATTTCTCCTATGAGTGTAAATCATAGACTGGAAACAATAAATTTTGAAGAATAATAAATCAATAAGTAGCTCTGATTCGAGATGTATGGCATAATAGAGTTGAACGCAGGCGCGGGTCAAGAAAGTTAAATGAAGTATTCAAAATCAATATAAGAGATAAAGTCAAAAAATATTGGGAAGGTCACGAGATTCAAATCCAATGAAAATTCAAGTTTGATACAAAGACTACCCCTAATAATAATAATGACAAAAAATAATAATATTGATCATAAAATAGCACAAAAGAAAATAAGCCATCTATTTTATGTGGATGACTTAAAGTTGTATGCTAAGAATGATAGTGAGCTGGAAGATCTGCAAACTGTAAAATGCTTCAGTGAAGACAGTGGAATGAAATTCAATTTGAATAAATGTGTTAAAGCTACAGTTTTTCGAGGATCTCTACAACAAACATCATCAATTAGCTTAGACCCTGTTGTAACAACACAAGATGTAGAGCCAGAAAAAGCTTATAATTAACTAGATGTAAATGTGAGTGAAAGAATTCACCATAAAAAATGAAAGAAATAATGCGTAAGTAGTAGGCTACGACTGATATTAAAAACAGAATTAAATTCTCATAACAGAATTATGGCCATAAATAGCCTTGCCATCTAAATGGTCCAATATAGTTTCAACATCTTGAGCTGGACTCTAAACGACATCAGATAAATGGATTCTAAAACAAGAAAGCTTCTTTCTAAGCATAAGATGCATCATGCAAAGGCTGATGTTGACCGTCTATACATATCCAGTAAATAAGGTGGAAGAGTTCTTATTCAGCTGGAATTGTCATACAAAACAACAACTACTGGCTTACTGACATACATAGAAACAACAAAAGACTGGATGATACAATTAGTCAAACAACATGAAACAGAAAGAAAAAAAATCAATAATGAAAGAAGGCAATAAACACAAAAAAGATTTAGATTTAGTAGATTCTGTAGAAAAGCAAAACTGAAGCCAAGAACCAAATATTGCGGCAAAAAGTATGAAAAAGAAAGCCAAGGACAAAACTCTTGAAAAGATGAAACATCACTGTAAAGACTAACCTCAATATGGCCAATATCCAGAACGTACCAATAAATCCAATGTCGATAAAGTTAATACTCATCGATGGTTACGTGAATCTGGATTAAAGTCTGAGACTGAAGGCCTTATTGTTGCAGTACAAAGCCAAAGTCTTTTCACTAGAAACTTTCAGGCAAATATTATACATAATAATGTGGATCCAAAATGCAGGTTCTGTGATAAACAGCAAGAAACAATAAACCATCTAATCACAGGTTGTTCTGTACTTGCTCCAAATGAATATAAAAATATTCACGATAGAGTGGGGCAATATTTACATTGGACAATGTGCAGACACCATGGAAAGTCTGTAAACAAACACTGGTATGAACATTACCCAGCTTCGGGTACAGAAATATAAGATGCCACCATTCAATGGGATTGCACCATCTACACAGACAGAAAAATTGAAGCAAATAGGCCGGACAATATTGTTAAAAGCCAGAAAGAAAATGTTGCTTATTAATTGATATGGCTTGTCCAGCGGATTGTAGCATAGCAACCAAGGAATTCAAAAAATATCAAAATATAAAAACCTGGAAACTGAAATAGAAAAATGTGGAAATTGAAAACAAGAATCGTACCAATGATTGTAGGTGTACTTGGAATGATAAACAATGGAACAAAACAACACATTGAAACAATCCCTGGAACCCCGAGCTTAAGAGATATAAAAAAAATTGTCTTGTTACGTGAAACCCACACACTAAGGAGAACCTTCTCTATACAACTCTATGGATATTAGAGGAGATAGAAAAACATGAAATGGAACCATAACAACACACCACGACTGGCTTTAGTTCTTCCCGCAGACTTGGTAGGTAGTGCTACCATAGCAGAAATAGAAATATCATGAAAAATGACAACATAATAATAAGAACAATGCATTTATTCGTACACAATATACACTCCATTATTTATATATCCCGTCTATAATACTCAACATATTTCTTACAATTATGATCTATATTTAATCGAACATTCACATTTGTTTTTATTCGGACTGAAGAGACTAAATAAATAAATAAATGAACTGCATAGTTTATCAATTAGTTATTTCACATAAATTAGTATACCAGCTAGTTATTAAATGGAATTTGATTCAGTATCTAATTCAAACATGGGGTACGGTGACATCCTCGATAATGTTGAAAGTATCTACTAAGCTAATAAAATCGAGAAAATTGACATGGCATCTATATTTCACACGGACGAGAGAAAAAGTATCATTATTTGTCTCTACCATAACTGTCTGTGATTTGTATGTGATTCGCGTAGATATTAAGAATGAAATACTGATTGGTTTGTAAAAGAGACATCACTTATTTCTGGTATTTCTCTCAAATATGTTGTAGGAATAAAAAAAAGTTAATACTACATATTATGTAACACATACAATTATCATTAATATGAATAATTTAGAAAGAAGTGCATGTCATATATTATTGCAAATGATCAGGACAAAATTCCTGATGTACGTAAAATCCTTGTCACTATCCCCTAATATTAGCAAAGTTGTTTAAACGCTACCTGAATGAGTAATGTTACCTACGTCTGTGAAAAATTTTGGTGTCTGCCCTGTTTTCAAGATGAAGGTCCGCTTCTTCGCAATATCATTACATCAACTTCCGTAGTGGCATCAGCAAACTCTTCGAATCTATTATCAAAATGCATATTGTTATTAGCCTCATCAAATCTAACTCCTAAGCGAGGTACATTAGTGTTGTCGCTTCTGCATGTCAACTGTTGATGCGCTGTCGGTGCACAATTAGTGAAGTGTTCCATGGTAGTTTCATCACGACAATGGCTGCACTGGATATCCTAGAATTTTAACAAAATATGGCAAAAGCGGTTGCTTCACAAATTCTCCAGCTATGAATCTAGGGAAAAGATTATCAATTATCAAGCCTTTAAACTCAGGTAGGTCCATGAAAGTCTTTGGAAATATCCAATCGTCTAAAGTTTCTAGGATCCATAGAGGAGTTTAGAAAATTACTCTGTTAGCACTTTTTCAATTAAGAATCTGCTATCGACATCTTTAAATCATTAATAAACCTATATGAAGATGACTGGTATCATCTAGATATATGTTTATTAATGAGTTATTAATTCAAGTTAACCGCAAAAGTCAAAATGATCCAAGACTTCTGGTCTTCCTCAAAGAGCTCAATGGCGCAACAAATTGTTTGTAATTTTCAGTGCATACAAAACCAAGCTACTGTCAAGGTTATCGATTAAAGTAATTTTTCCTGCTGTCCAACTGATTAAGACCTTTCCCAAAGATACTTGCGCCTAAGCATCGTTTCCGAATAGTATGTGACACCTTCTAACATGCTTTATTTTATGGAAGTGAGAATAGTCTAAAAGTCGAGTGTGGTGAGTTTGCTAAGCCTCATTTCCAAATCTTGATGGCATCCAATGTCGGTTACGCGACATTATTGCGGATGGCATGTTTCCCATCCTGCAACACTCTAATACAGAAAAAGAAAGCATCGCAAGAATATCCAGCAACAATTGAATATATTCTATCAGGTATTATGTTATTAGCACCCACCAAATATAAAACCAGTCATGATAGTGTGGACCAGCATCTGCACTGAAAAATCTGCAATTTTAATAGCAAGAAATTGTTATGAACAACGCCCAAACCCACTTACACACTTAGGACCGGTAACAATGAGACATAGAGACAGAACAATTAAAGCTAATCGTCCAGAAATAGTAATTAACGACGAAAAACAGACTGTGCTTTTTATTGACATCGTAGTTCCTGTAAACTGCAATGTAACATTTAAAACTATCAGAACACAATGATATTGAAGTGGTCATTTAACAAATGAGACACATGAAGACATCTATAATCACGGTTATGTTTGGGGTCCTGAATTTGATATATTGCGATAAAATTATTGAAGAAATACATTTTGTTCACTAAAGCCCAGTTCACCCTTTACGAGGGTTTCTATCCATATAAGTTGTGTGTGTAATAAGGATGTTCTATATTTCAAAAATGTCCAGTGGAAAATATCATGATACCATTTCTAATCTTAGGTCTCTGGTTAGGACCTGAAATAAAATGAGTATACAGTAGAAATCAGAAGAAATGTTATAAATGATCAAATATATAGAAAGCCACTTTTATGAAGGCATCTCGAGTTCTGAGAGGTTTATGCCTTTATGTAAAGCCTATAGACACACCTGTGATTTAGATTCACGTCACTAGATGTTGTTACATTGAATTCTGTAATATGTTGTTTTTTGTAAGTTAGATTGACCCAACTCACGCCCAACTGGTTTAGTTGGCCTTCACCTATATAATTGACAACCAACGTGACACAACACAGTTTGTGGTACTAGCTGGGGAGAACAAATAGAGGCATATATTTTATATCGTATTTGTGTAAAATGGCACCGACTTTGATCTCCACACACCAATTCTACTACGTGAATTTACTGATTAATCAACCGGATTACGGAGATTTAACAAAATTTTGAATTCACAGAATTCCAAGGCAAGTATGAAATATTTGCGCACAGTTAAGAAAATTCACAAGACAAACATTGTAAAAAGAGTATATATAACAAATGTTACTTGTAGATCTACAAAAGCAAAAGATCATTCTTTAAAGAAGACATCCTAAAAAGATTTTATCATCATTGTACACTTTACCAAAGAAATTAGGTAAATTTGACGGATAATAGGTGAAAAAAAGTGAAAACGGAACACATGAAAACATTTTACGTAAGTAAATTATGTAACTGGAAAATAATAAGAAGGCAGTAAAAAGGCGGGAAGATTGACAGACAATCAACTTAAATATGAAGAACACAATATAAACCTCAATACAAACGCATTGAGAGAAAAACACCACGAAAACCTACCACATGAAAAACACAACAACATAATGGAATTAATAAATTCTAGTTAAAGACACTTATGATATTTAATTATAGACCATGGCAATCAGTCGCCGATAAATGCATGGCGGAAGTAGAACATTTACAATGGACGACAATAAAAAAGAAGAAAAAAGCTTACATACAAACAAAACTGAAAAATATTAAAACGTGCAATTATAGATCACGTCCTGTGTAAAATGCTTACCGGATAAATAGCGAAAGAGATCAAAGACACATACTTTTGGGCTTTCTACTGGATAAAATAATAATAATAATAATAATAATAATAATAATAATAATAGAACAAAACGATCTAATAATGTTAAACCTTGATAAATGGGTGTTTCAGTAAGTAAAAAGAAATAGTAAAAATCCAATAATTGCATCCATTCGAGGGAACAATGACATATGATGATTCAAATATACGTTCTGTTTTCTTTATCTTCTTTTTACATAGGGCGTTTCTTTTTAGAACGCTGGCGATAATGGCTCTCCACAATTTACTGTCCTTTGTAGATCTTAGTAAATCTTTTCCTCTTTGTCTTTTGCCTTCAGTCTGTCACATGGATCCCAACTTTTCCAGTACTATAGATATTTCAATACGTTCTTCCTTATGTTAAGTATAACTGACATTTCTGTATTTCGTTTCCTTTAAAATGTCGTCGCTGCTCACATGTGTGATCGATGGTATTTTCAGAATAATTTTACAGAAGCATGTTTTTATTGCCTGAAGTTTATTTTTCGGAATTCACTATCCTAAAGGATGACTGATATTAGATAAATATTTCCTTTGCTTCTAAAGATTTCTTTCTGTTTCTTAATAAATAGCTTTAGAAATGTATCTTTTACTATCCCAACTTGCGGTTGGATCTAAGTGCCGCACTTTCTGTCCTCTGATAATACACTTCCAATCCTCTGTTAAAAACTTTCCAGATATTTACATTTTTGTACTTGTTTAATTTTGGTATCTTCAATTCGGACTTAACATATTGAGTTGTCCATTTTGCTAACATCTGTTTTCTTGCAATTGATAATGATATAAAAAATCAAGTTCTAAAAATGAAATGATATATTGAATTGATTAGAGAAAATATTATCACATGATCTTTCAAATATGCATTTTGGTATCGCTATAAATGTTTCAAAAGTATTAAAATGACTTAAAATATTGTCAATAACGAGAAATATAATTGCATCACGCAGGGAAATCATTACTAAAGTCAAGTATAAAAATAAAAAAAATTCAGGGAGAGAAATATTTTTCATATTTTTCTTTAGAAATCTGGTTACCAACAAATTCATTTTATAGCGTGGTAAATGAGAATAGAAATACCACAGCAGAAACAAAAATTGAAAAAGTATGAATATTTTTTACATATATAAAAAATATTAAATTATTGCAAAGAAATAATACATTTTTGTGATAAGATCAGAAATGAAGTTGAACAAAATTCCTGGATTTTGCTAAGCGTTAAATGAAACTTTACCGGCTTTTTTAAACCTAATCTATCAGATTGAATTAAATGGTTCTCTAATCCAGTAGAAAATTATGCATATTGGTATTTCTAAGAAAAATAGTGATTTCTTCGGCGTTATTTTCTATTTACCGAGGAAAAGGTTTATACTATAAGCGTTAAGATGAAGTAATAACTCACCCAACTTGATGGTATAGTAAAATGCGTTTCTTTAAAATATATTATTTCGAATTAAAGTTAAACTACCTCAGTCTAAATTTGAACTCGTTTGGGGATATATTTTTCCTTTTACTTAACCATCGGATTTGCACAGTTTCAACAGATAGAATGGTTTACTAAGCAAAGCAACCAGTGAGTAATCGAACCCACTGCTCTTTCGTAATTGATCTAGCGAGACGACTTTACTAACCCTACATCGAAGAGCCAAAACTTTGCCAAATATTAGCAGGCAGAAATTTAGAGTGGATAACTAAAAAACGTGAGAAATGTTAAAATTTAATCCAATAACATATTTATATTTGCCATTTTCTAAGTAGTGAATCCTCCTATTCACGTCGAGCAAGTATTATTTTCTCTTCAAACGTCACACTTTTTGCTCTGCATTAAATTATGTTAACATCACACATTCATTTTAACACGATGAGGACTCGAGAATATTTTAATTGCGTTTTGCTCATGAAACATAACCTACGAATAACCTACTAACGAGGATGTATGTTGTAGTTGAGTTTGGTTCGAAATTCCAACGTATATGACCTGAAGACGGTCGAAGCGTCCAACGGTAGGAGTATTATGAATATGGAAATAAAGACGAGGGCAGCTGTCCGAACGAAGTAAATCGTGTAAAGATAAAAATGGTCTGAAATATAAATTGCGGGTAGAGTGCCTGCTAAGATACTCTGAGTTCAATAGTGGTGGTTTCAAACGACAGCACACCATTCTGCATCATAACAGTGGCACTAAGTGGCATATTTTTAAAATTGGATTCATAGCTACTGCTCTCTTGATCTTGTGAATAGTGCGACATGACTTTAACAATTTTATCCCCTGGGCAAAGCTACAAGTAAACAACACTTAGATAGTTGAGTTAAAGAGAGATAACTAATAGTGATGCATCTGGAAGAGACCTGACATGGAACTAGAACAATTTACCCGGGTACATCGACCGAAGACTCGTGCGTATAACGTCAAAGATGTGGACAACAGTGAGTACTATGTGAATCCCTTTAAAGATGAAAATAGTCTGAAATATAAACTGTGAGTAGATGGCCTGTTAAGATAGACTCTTAGTTCAATAATGATCGTTTGAAGAGACAGTACACCACTCTGCATCATAAGAGCTTTAACAACACTATTGAAAATTTGGATCCATAGTCACCACTCGCTTGATCTTGCGGTTAATGCTTCACGAATTTACGTTTCCACTGTTGAATGGCGATTATCTCTATTAATACTGAACATCGCTAACCTATTCTATTGTGTTAATAATGTTGGTTGGCGAAGAAGAAATCTCATTATAACATTGCTTAGTGTGAATATCGTTGAATTGGGATGCATTTGATGTAACATTCCCTTTACGTTTATTGAATACACAGCTATGCCAGCTGTCGACAATAGCGGTGTTGTTTAAAATCATTTGCAGACGACGCACTTCATTGTGTTTCCCAAGACAAATATAGGCCAGGCAAATCTTTAGAGAAAAAATCGCCATCTTTCTTGCGTAAACAATCATTTTGCTATCATATGGTATTTAATCCTACATATATCACATGAATGACGTAACTTCACCCTCCACATACCTGTTAACTCATTAACACTATATGCATTGTTCGGACTGTTGCCCTCATCATTGTTGACATATTCCCAACGTTGTACGTCCCCGACCTTCTTCAGCTGATGAAAATTTTGAACTCAACTTTTTATTTCTTTCAACAGAGTAGATTGTTCTCATTCCATGAGTCATGCCTTTTCCCGATGACTCAGCATCAGCTGTCTCCATTTAACTCAATTTTAACTTTTTTGTTCACATCTACCATAACCAGTTATTAAACTCAAAACTATTTGTGTCAAGTCATTGGATCCAATCAACGGTTGAATCCACTGACCTGACCCGAAAAGTTGTGAGTTCAAAACTTGGATATATATATATATATATATATATATATATATATATATATATATATATATATATATAAACTTAGAAACTTGTATTAAAGGAAGATAACTGATAGGAAGACACCTGGAAGAAAACTGACTCGTGAAACTAGAACGCCAGTGAAAAGGATAAATATTTAGTTTAAAGTTCTAACCAACTGAGGAAGGCCAGAGTGCATAACGACCGAAACGTCGTAAATATTGCAAAAATATTATGACAAAAGTTGGAACAAAGTAAATAGTGTAAGTAATTACATACACAATCTCAGAACTATCCACAAACTCTTAGCTCATGCATAGCTCATCTGACGGATTCAATTACTACAAGGATTGTAAACTGTTGTCACTGAGTAAATTTAGAAATACTTAAGAATCTGGAAACGATTTAACTTTCACATGGATTTTAGCAATTTAAATATATTCACTAGCTGAATTTTACTTATTTAATTTTTTTGATCATTTAATATAAAATGTTTTATCCTTGATGTTCGAAACCACTATTCAAGGCTTACGGCCACATCACACGAAAAAATCTGTTCCCGAACCATCACTGAAGGTAAGCATCGTGGATCCTGCGAAGTATCTAAATGGGTGACCGATTGGGAATACCAGGAACTGTAAACTTAGATGCGTGGTTGGTGTAATGGATAAAGACTCGGAATTTCTAAACAAAGAGCAAAGTTCTGATTGTATTTTGTATATTAACTTAGGATTATATAACCTTAGAATTGGTATGAATCCACCTCGTGTCCACACAGCTATGGTTTAATTAGTAAGGATTGTTTTACTTGACCAGTATTTTCTTTAAAATTCTCATTCTCTGAAAATATTGTCTGACTTTACATAACCTTCAAAATTTCGAAAACGAACCAACCAATCAAAATCACTATTCACTAGTAATACTCAAACAGTCTGCCTTTAATATAACCGAAAGCTTACCCTTTAATATGGTTTTCACAGTTACGATAATAGGAATTAAACATATTTAAATGTAACTTCTTTGATACTGTTAGAATATTTTCCTATCATCCTGTAATGTCTTTAAATTATAAACATTCACTGTGAAATTCCTATATTTCTTAACTTTTTCACTGTATATAATATGACCAAGTTTCTGGCAAAACCCAGTTATATTATGTATATTAACTTGTTTTTTTTTTCGAAATAAAACAGGTGAAACCAAATAATTTCTTAAAAGAATTAATTGCGACCAAACGTAAGGGTGATAACTGGAATATCACAAAGGTAAATGAATTAGAAGTCAGTAAATGAAGCTAATACTGTTAACTTATTTTACCCTGAGTCTACGTGGAGTAGAGCAAGTAAAAAATATACAAGCACACACGAACACACACGTACATACACACATATATAATGTAAAATAAAGTATAGAATTTTGTTTCGCTGTTAGAATAACAATAAATGGAAAGTCAATATATGTACCGATTTTATTATCCGACAGTGTTTACATAAAAGAAGTAGTATTGAATAAAAAATAACCCATTTTAGTCATATTTCTTGGTTACAATTTTATATAATTTTTTTTTACTCAAAACATGTTAATTTTATGTAATAGTAATTCATCTTTACCAAACATAATGAACAAAAAATTATTTGGTTGCTATCAATTTCTATCATTATTTATTTTTAAATTGAAATAATTAATATGCTTTAAATTACGACACGTAAGTCCACCGGGATTACAAATCAACCTCAAGATTTTTAACTAAAACTTCTGAGTTAGTCTTCTGCCTACCGTATAGACCAAGCACAAACGTTTCGTAGGCTATGAGTGGCAGAAAACTTAGATCTACCGGTAAATTAAGCTATGCTACTGTATACGATAAACTGTTATTCACGTTACTTTCTTGTATATTGAAACGTTAACTTTACTATCAATGTTTACAATTAGTGAATCAGCAGCTGAGCACGATGTATGCTTTAGATTTATCAACTTTGTATTGCTATTTTTTAAATTTATGTTAAGATGCCATATATCTACATAAAACAATATCTTTATTGGAATATATTTGTTGCAGCCCACTGGGGTGTATTAAGTGGTGTACAGTAATTCTTAAGAGTGTTGTCCAATTTGTTTACAACATGGTGGTAAAGGTCGTAGCTGAACAAATTACTCTATTTCATATTTAGAATATTTTCATGAGCGCATAATGTTTCTTTATTAAAATTTGCTATTTAAATGTAGTTCAAACAGTAATTTTAATATTTTATCATGATAATAATAATAATAATAATAATAATAATAATAATAATAATATATTTAATGAAGATTTAAGGAGTATTTCTTTGCATGTATATGAATTGTACCTCAAACATTCTTGGTTGAGATATTTACTATCAAAATATTGTCTTGTTAAAACTTCTGCAATTTATCATGACCCAATTATTAAATTTGAAAGGGTCTATACTTTTACTACGTACACCATTATCCCCCAAAATACTTAATATTTTCTTCATAAACAAAGTGAAACCCATTGATGATAGAACTGACATATACCCCAGAAATTAAATCCAACCAACATAGGTTTATATTCATCATCAAATATGCTTTTGAAAAATCAGGTTTCACGTTCTTTCTCAACCAACATCCACTGCTTTTATTTTTCTAAAAATCATTGACGATTCTGCAAATATTCAGGGATTACGTTAGCAACAACTGCTTGAAATGTTTTTTGGCTCATCAACTGTACTTATCTTTTTTTCTCAAATCTGTTTTCTAATATAGTTAAAGGCAAATATTTCTGTATTCTGAGTTTAGTTTCATTTTTGTAGTCCGTTTATTTTAATTCAACCTTTAATATCTGTTCAGTTCTGTTCAATTTTTTTCTCAGTTCAGCTTTTCCAATATTATGCTCTCATAACTCAATGACATTAACATATCCTATTCTTTGATGTTATCTTTCCTATTTCCTCTATACAGCTCATCAGTACGATTAGACTCCGATTGATACACAACCCAGGCTCGAAACCCGACCGATTTGGCGTCGGTCGGCGACTCTACCCCTGGGCCACGGGGCGTTCTTTTTAGCGCATATCATACTACGCGCCCAATAGCTAGGGTGCGGAAATTCATTTTTATTGAATGAGCGATGCGTATACGCTAGAGTGGCTACTGTGTTTCAAAGTCTACCTTTCTTCTAGAGTGCTCAATATTAGTGTATTAAGAATTTTAGTGTCCCCTATTTGAAAAGTTTACTGTTTTAACTTTCTGGGCATTTGATTATATATATATATATATATATATAGTTTTGATCTGAGATTAAGGACAGGATGTTTAAATAAAATAAGAATGTTTTAGAATTTCTTCATATGTAGTGCAAAGTCACTACACATGATTATGCTAAATTATAAATTATACTAAAACAGACTAACATACATAATGAAAAGTTAAAAGAAAACGGTTGTATTCCCTTCATTTTAATATCTCGTGACTTTGCACTACACATGAAGGAATTCTAAAAACTAAAATATTATGTTAATCTTTTGAATATTTCTAAGACATCAAGCTGAGAAGAAATTTATATCTTTCAATTTCTTGTGGATCATCTATACAGAGAAGGATATCACCAAACCAAATTATTAATATTTATTAAACGAAGTTAAAATTGAGAAAAAGTCTATGTATGAAGAGTTTGTTGCCTCGAGCTTCTATCTCGCCAAAAATTCTTTGTCCTGAAAATATAGATTCTGAAAACTAGATACCCACATGTGCAAGAAAGCCTGAACTTTATCTGATAGAGATGATCTCAACTCTTAATAAACAGCTTGCTATAAACCAATGAGAGCTTACTGAATCCTGCTTCAGAATAAATAAAATATACTGACTGTAACAGAGTAAGTACAATATACATTTTTGCTGGTGTCGTCTTCTCAGCGTATAATGAAAACAAATATAACGTTTGTGTCATGAAGATCCTAATCTATTGGTGTATGAATTCGATGGTCTTGTTTACATTCAGGATATTGTTAAGGAGAAATTTCTTGAGGTTAACTCTCACTTCTACTGTCATATTACCCCATGGCCAATTCTTTGTGGAAGGCTCAGATCAACAATGGGTCAGCATTTGAATTACCTAATTGGAATACGCAATTTGGGGAGACATATATTGGACTGCATAATAAAATAACTGGTGTTATGTTTGAAATAACCAAACTGTTGTTTTAGTGTCGTTTGAATAAAAATAAGTTCTCTAGAAAAACTGTGTTTTGTCCACATTTGAGTCATAATCAAAGAACAGTACAAAATGATACAAACCAAATCAGTTGGAAACATTAAATAACACAATCAATAAGTTTTATATTCCACATAATTTAAATGAAAACAATGCCATAAAAAAGATGTTCACGATTCGCACTACGCAAAATAAAAAGTATAGGAACGAAACCCCATCAATATTGGAAAGAGTGATAACAGTTAATGGACTGATTAATATTTTCCTGATAAATTGTTTAATGAGGATATTTAAAAAAAATTTAACCCTACGCGACAGTGACTGTTCGGTCCATGTATGCCTAATATTTTGTTATGAGGAAACGGCTAATATCGCTATTAACATATCGTCTTCCATGGCAAGGAGCGACTAAACACAATGAAGGATCCATACCCACATAACAGGAAAATTATTGATTTTGTAGTGTATCTAATTATATAAAACGTTTTAGCCACGAATGTAGTCAAGTTTGATTAAAGTCTGTGATCAGCACCAACGTGTATTAGAATATCAGCTGAAATCATAATGTAGCAGAAGCTTTTATGAAGCTTATTATTGTGTTGGTAGGTTATTTCATTGTTTGAATTTGCAAATTTTAAGGGTAGGGCGTATGGTTAAAAAATATTTTAACTTCGGACACAATAATTTGCATGAAACCTACAAAATAATTTAACAAATGTTAGATATCAATGGTATGAATCAAAACAAATTATATGGATGTAGAATTGCTTCGATGTCAGAGCTGATTCTATCGACAAGGACACATGGGCGAGTGGATAAAAACCTGATGCATCCAGTAACTTTGATAATTTAATTTAATGCCTGGCTCCAGCAGGGTTAAATAAAAACATAGATATTTCAGTTAAATAGAGATAAATAAAACATCCGGCAGTAACATGATTCATGGAACGAGAACAATCTACCACAGTGATCTAGTGATCGAAGAAAGGGTTCGGTCCAAAATTCCAGGTCAGAGCATATAATAGCCGAAAAGTCGTGAATATAACATAAAGGTGAGGGCAAAATGTAAATAATGTAAATAATGTAAATATAGAGAAATATTAAAAAATAGCAGCCTGAAGAATAGATATCAGCTATAATAAGGGAAAGGATTATAGGAATGTTTCATAATATTCTTGCTAACCCTAAATATTTTCATGATTCTCTGCGAAATGATGCGAAAGTAACACACTTTATTAAAGACTGTCAAAATGAATTCCATGAATGATCATTGTCTCTTGGGAGTGCTAAGCGATAGCCAGAAACACCATATTGTTTCTGTTTGAAAGCAAGTTAAATACTAAATCATAGATAGCAACAATTTCCTCATCAAAATAGCAAATGTTGATGAATCATAGTTTTTTGGTTATTACGCTGCGACACAACTGCAGTTGTCGCAGTGAATGTTATCCAAATCCCCGGAGCCCAAAACATTTTGTAGCAACTTCAAATCAATTTTAATTATTTTATCCTCGCTATGAAATCATCTTCTGACCAAATTGCAAATGATAGATTTTTGTGATTTGCAAGGTAGTAAATGAAAACGTTTACTGCAAATAATTAGAAAAACCATTTAATTTCATGCGATCAAAGCCAAACAACCTATTCGCATATCACGCCATTTGTATTCCAGAAAGATCACACAATTTCAGTCCATCGTATCGCGCCACCTGTCACATTTCTTATTGATTTTTGGTTGAAACAGCCGAGTTTGATTTCCCTACCAATAGACCTAATGACCTTTATCTTTTACCATATCCAACAAATGTCTACACATAATGGAAATGGAAGTTTGGAAACGTACCATTTGATAGTTTTTCTATAAATCATCAAATGTATTGCGACTCAGGTAAATATTTTCAATATTTTTCTTTCTTGTGTTTTAATAAACTATGAAGTCGATTTGTAATACATATTAACTCATATTCATGACTGTTCAAACATAGCAATATCAACCTTTACTTACGACCATAACATGTTGAAACACCAGTTCTCGTACGATCAACAAAATTAAACAACATCGAGCCTGGTCATTACCTCAATGAGTGACAGTCTAAAAATATTAGGTAGTGTAAGAGTAGATGTGCGCGTGGGGTACTGGATAACGCCTGGAGATTTGAGATCGAAAAGCCGATTTCTAATATCTGTCTGGTTACTTACGCGCAAATATTTTGGGAACGGTAAAAATCCGTTCCTTCTTCCCCTCCAGCTATGGTTGATTAATAGAAGTTGCAAAATCATTTTTGTCTCGGAAAACCCCTCAAAATATAATAAAGCATGTTTGACTTTAAATAAAATAAAACGTGCTGATAAGCCCCCCCCCCCCAAAAAAAAAATTATGAATCAATCGAAAATCACATTAATAATATATCTGGTGAGAAATGACATAAGTGCTAAACAATATGGATTTTTACGTTCTCATTCTATAGTTAATTTCCCGTCAATGCACAGAATCAGTGATACACATGACGATATATAAACCATGAGGATGTTCACTTTATATTTTGAAAGTTCATTAATTAAATTTGGCATGAGTATTGTTACACAAACAAGTGATTGTATCTATGAAAAGGTCTTTTCCATTATCGAATCTATCCTACAAAAAAAAAACAATAAGTAAAAACGGGCATATGATAAGGATGTGTTTTCTCACCGGAACGTTTCAACCTGTACAGCGAAGCAATTATGAGTGAAATAAAAGCCTTGCCAGGATTCTTCAAATATTCACTTTCTATCCATACACAAGCGGTGGCTACCAATATAAATTCTAGGTTGTCGACCATCTCTATCAAGTCATTGGGTCGTACTTTGTCGAAAGCCTTCTTCGCGGTGTCTATAAAGCACAGATAAAGGTACTTCTGCATTAGTATTGCTCGTTCAGATAGCATTCTGAGCATAAATATCGCATTCCTCGTTCTGGTATATTTAACGAATCCACATTGTTCTTGTCCTATCTCTAGGCAGAATCTGCTGCGCGCACTGTTTATAAGAATCCGGATGATGAATTTTTTTTATGTGGCTCATTAAACTGATTGTTCGATGGTGTTCACATTTCTTTGCACCTGGCTACTTAGGTAGTGCTATGAAGATTAACTTGCTTAGGTCTTCCGGTATATTACCGCTGTTGTAGATTTCGTTTATTATTCGTGTTAGTCTGTCTACGCCAAAGCTTTCTAGGAACATCAACATCTCTATTACAATCCCGTCTGGTCCCGCTGCTTTGTTCTCTTCAAGTTAGGTAATCTGTGTTGCCTATATTAAAAATGTAATTTTAATATTTTATTCTATTTTTCATTTGAATAATCGTTTTATTCAATTTATTTTCCGTATTAATTAAAATTACGTTTACTGGCAATATCCTAAATTTTGAAGTGTACTTACCTTATATCTAGGCCTGTCTGTATCCATGGCGTGTTAAAATTTTCGGCTACACGGTTTTGTGTATCTTGTTTTTTTTCGCTTTTTTTCTATTTTTTAATGTTTGTTCTTGGCAAAACAAACACTAACTCTGTCTGATTTCTATTACTCTCTTACCAACCCCATCTCTCTCTCTCTCTTTGGCGTCGATTTGTGGGCAGACAATTCCTCTCATGCGATAGATAAAATTGCGGGAATATTTTTTCTTCTTCAGATATACATTTTAGTTAATCTGTGTTGCTTATATTAAAAAAGTAATTTTAATATTTTACTTTTCATTTGAATAATAGTATAATTTATTTAATTTTCCGTATTAATTTAAACGTTAGCAAAAATGAAGCATCATTCAATCAGCTTCTTTCCAAGGACCTTTGTGAAACTTAGTCCGGAAAACTAATCACAACTTCTTCTGAGGCAGATCAATCTCCATCACTAAACCAAGAAACTCTTCGGCTTAGAATTGAGTGAACATTTAGTAATAGTTATAATGTGGCTTTTTCCGGTTTCGATATGATGGTTTTAGAAGCGTAGCATAAATGTAGTCAAAGGCCGAAAGTATGGGGCAACTAGTGTGGATGAAAGTCACTTTTCAGTCATAAACTGGCTCGATAACCATTACATCACGTCGAAGTGCCGTGATAGTTTTGTAAGCGTAGCTTAGATGTGGCACTATGCCAAAAATAATATGCAATCCTCGATGATCGAACAAAGTCAGTCGTAATTCTTCTAGCAAGACAAGTTTGATAACAGATATAAGTCTCGGTGCTTAATAAATGATTTTCTAATGGTAGCGTAAATGTAACACAAGATCGAATGTGTGGAGCATTGAACTCATTTCTCACTCGTAATTAATCTAGCAATACAATCTCGCTATTCCATCACATCAAAGTACATCCAAGCGACGCTATATATATATATCAGTTGTCATAAGTAAAGCACGCTTGGGAGACCATGTCTCCAAAGAGACATGCCTGACGAGGCAAAATACTTTTCCGCCGGAGATTGCTATTGCTTTATACGGTTAACTAGTTTCCAACTAAGGCTGTAGAGCCCAATTTGTCCAGCTGTTGTACCCATATATGAAGGGAGAAATGACATATTAATACCTTTCATAGGTATTTGCGCGTAAGTAAATGCAACGAATTCAACTGGAATTCAAAATTGTCTTTCTGAGTTTTCGTTCCTAGCCAATAACCACAGCATGATAACTTATATATATATATATATATATATATATATATATATATATATATATATATATATATGTTCAGAAAATATTTTAAAGAAATATGTCGACCCATGGCTTAATGGATTAATAGATTGCGTCTTGGATTAAGGAATCAAAATCCAAGCACGAATTCTAGTCGAGTTCGTTACATTCACTTACTTGCAAAGAACCTTCTGAAAGGTATGAACTAATCTCTTTTACCTACGCCCACAGATAAAAAACAAAAAAGAGTAGGCTCTATAGCCTTGGCTGGCGTCATATCCAAGAGAAGAAAAACTCTGAACTTTTAAGATGAATTTTTTAATAGTCGGCAAATTGTTGTTAACGGACGGTTGATCTCCTCAGAGTCAACAGCAATCCACCAAATAATGGGCTAAATAACCTCACCAAATGTCAATCTGTTATGCATGGTGAGTACGGTTACTCATGATTAAACAGAGAGAAGGTCTTTCAATAGGAGTATGAATACCCTTGATTCACATTTGGATTGACTCAATCGATAAAAAAGGATGTACGGAGGCAAATAATAAACTGATAGATATTCCCTTAGGTTTTCATGGAATTTGCAAGTATAAAGATGATAAGAAGATAACATTTACATTTCTTAGTGAAATTCAAACTGCCGGATACTGAAATCATTCTTGCCTATCTTATATCTTTCTATCTTCCTTATCTTATACTTCTTTGTCAAAAATATACAATCGCCTTGCTTGGGATGATATGATTTTTATAAAAATGTATATCAGCCCCTAAACCTGTTACGTGAGTAGTAAAATAGAATTTATTTATGTAAATTTTCGGATATGATATCACTAATCCAATTTTTAAAAAAAATATAACCCGTGATAGGATATTAGAACATGTATTTCATTTTGAGATTCACAGATTATGAAAGCGTAGTAATGATAATAATACAGATGCAGAGAGAGAGAAGGAGAGAGAGAGAGAGAGTGACAGAGTGACAGAGAGAGAGAAAAGTGAGTTAGTTAGTTAGTGAGAAAGTGAGTGAGAAAGAGAGTGAGTGAGAGCAAAAGTGTGAGAGAGATTAGTCCGTCTGATTCCTTCTAGAATATATGGTCACGTCATCACTACGATTTTGTTGCAGATCTAGTTTCTGTAACGAGTAGTATATTATATGCGGAGGTACTGGTAGTCCCACGCCTAACCAGTTTTGAATACAGTGTTATCTTTCGACTAAACCTGTTGCCAACCAAGGCTAGAAAGGAGTGAGAAATATATTAATACCTTTCAGAATGGCACCTCTGTGAAAGTGAACGTAACGACTTAGGCGTATTTTGAACTCTTTTTCTGACGATCAATACTACCCAGAAATTACGAATATAACAAATAACAGTACATACTTTTTACCTATTTCAATGGTAGTAATTATATTTTATAGGTTAGCCTACGAATGTTTCTACTGCTTTCGTCACAACAGGTCCTTTTTTTTTTCATTTTAATGAAGGCAAAGAAATCCTACCTTGTGAACTGACAAATCAAGACTGATTATCTTATCTGATATTAATTCATCATTGTTGCTGGGGCTTCTTTTTGAACGAAAAATCGATACAAAATAGTGTAACACAACATTTGTTCGGCAACTTCCCAGTCATTTTAGCGTGAAAATCTGTTCAACCAAACTTTAGTAAACGAATCAATACTTAACAAATTTGAACCTTTATAATTCTTAAATTTCAACATGAATTTGCACATATTCGGAAAGCAATAAATACAGAAACAGGTAGTGTAGCGATTATCAACATGGAAAGTGATATTGGCGAGCAGCGTTCGAATTCCATCCTAGTCAATTCACACAAGTTCGCTTAGAAATTGATGCATATCGTCTCCCTCCAGCTATATGTTAAATAACAGAATAGAATGGCATTTTCGAGATTTGGGTGGCAGCTAGTCTAGGGGAAGACTCTGATTTTTAAATCTTAGTGAAGTTAACGGTTAAATACTTCACTACATTTTTCTGAGGGAATATGGCATTTAAAAAAACCTTGCTTAATTCCGGTTTCATCTTTCATGAGATTGTTAAAATACGATCAGCAGCGCAAACTATTCAGTGAACTGATGGCTAGAAGTGATTGTTTTGAAATAGCAACCCTTTTGATAGTGATAGATTTGGCAGTTAATAGTTTTTAGTAGAAGTAACGTTTCTTTGCGAAGGACTGTCTGACAGAACTCAGCTCTCTCCAGGCTGGTTTGAGTTTAGTTTTCCTTCTCCTAGACTAGTTGCTGCCTATTGCTATATTTTACCCATAGCTCGAGAGAGAAGAGATGGATTCATACCTTTCTCAATGATATTAGCACGTAAGTGAATGTACTAAATTCGATTGGAATTTTCCTGTTCCTCAGACCAAGCCACTATCCATTATGCCGCCATACCTCCTGATGGCTCACATTGAATATTAGATAATAATAAGTAAATGCAAAACTTTGCATTAATATTGTATTTGATTTCACTAGTATCGTTAACTAGAAAGTTTCGATTATTCATTGACGAGTGCATAATTTTTGTTTGGTTTGTCAGAAATCGTATCCAATACTCAGAAAACAACTGGCAAAATATACACATTCATATTTTTTGTTTAATAATTTCTCATCAAGTAAAACAACAGAGCCACTAAGACGCAAGACGGGAGAATATAGATGGATTGGCCTCTTTCCCAATGGTATCTGCTTGTAAACTAATGTAACTATCTCTACTTTTCAATTTCTCATTTCGAGCCGCTAGTCATTATATTACCTATACATATGGCGTCAGTGTGCGCGCGTGTTATTATATATTTTAATGATTGTAACACAAGTAAGGTAATAAAGTCACTAAGACGTAAATGTTTGCTGAGTGCTAAAGAATTTGAGAAAAGTATTATTAACGTGAGAGGACAATAAACGAACACGATTTAAGAAGATAGAAGTTGGCGATCGGCATTGCATTTAAATTTCTGAAAATCAAATTTAACTAGGAAGCAAGAAGCTGATCTAGTATTGCACTCAGATTCATAAAGTCTAGATGCTATATAAGAAAATTCATTGTAACAATTACTATGAAAGTATTTATAGAAAATACACAGTAAACATACGTTAAGACGACGGGAAAGAGATTGAATCTGAGATTGCAGGTTAGGATCAATATCATTAGATATTCTTCTTTGGATTTTAATAAGATTCTCTAAATATATAGCATAAATATAATACTTTCTTTTGTTCTGTCAGGGTTCTAAGCTTATATTCAAATTTTGTTTCTAATTTTAAGCTGTAGTCAAATGACATTCTTCTTCTGCCTGTTCACGACAATTAGTTTTGGTCTTCTGACAAAGATTTGAATGATCGGTTTGCAAATGATTGAATGTTTTACATTTTCTAAGAGAGTTTCTGATTTGTGTATATATTTTCAGCCTGTTTGACTCTATTGATTTGCACTGATTTCAATGATTTATTCTAAATATATTTGTATGCTAACATCCCAAGTCTACTTGTTATTGCGACACAAGACGTGGCAATAATACTGAAGTTACCAGCTATTTTCTCAGTAGTTTTGAAGAAATCAAAATGTTAATTTAATCAGTTTCTACTTTATTTTTGCGCAGTTTCTACTCTGTTTTTGCGCATTACTATGAGCTGTCTGATATCCAGGCGTGAAATATTTCTAATTCTTGATCAAAAGTCTGATTTGTTTTTTTTACAGTGGTGTCTCCTTAAACAGTCATATTATATCTTAAAGTTGTATATTTGTAGCGATCATTTTTGACACATATATCTCTCACATATGTCTACTTTTTGAACTCTCATGCAAAGCAAAACCATTTTGTGAGTCTTGGAAAAAATCAACCACATTTCTACATTTTAATTCCACGCAAACCAAATTTATGTTTATCAAAAATATGTTTATTAAAACGCCATTATTTGGCATCAAATAATCTGGAAACGAAAACATGAAAACACACTTGAAGCTCTTGATGTTTTTCTCAGATTTCTAACTTCCTATCATCTGGTATAAATTAGGTTCTTGACACTGAAATTACCCAACGTTAATTAGAAAACAAATATATAGACTTATTTCTCCTTGATTCTGTACTTCAATTTGGTGTAATGCATAGCAAGCTTGTCTTTCAAGATCAATTACGACTAAATAGTGGTTTCGACTCAATACGCATCCCATTTTTTATGCCTAGATCTACATTTAAGCTACCCTTTGAAAGTGATTTGGGGAATTTCGGCGTGGTGTAATGTTTATCAAGCTTGTCTTCCTAGATCAATTACAAACGAATAGTAGCTTCGAATCTCACTGGGTTCCTCATACTTTCGCCTTTTTGCCACATCTAAGCTACCCTTAGGAAATGATTTTGGGAAATTTGGTCTGGTGTAATGTTTAGTAAATCTGTATCGCTAGATCGATTACTACTGAATAGTGGGTTCGATCCTCACTGGGTGCTTCATATTTTTGGTTTTGTGCTGCATCTCAGCTACGCTCAGGAAATCAACGTATTTCTCCTGGATAATAATATCTAATCTCTCTAATGAAATATAATGTGAAGATGATAACAGACTTTCAGAGATGTGAACTTACCAAACCAATTTTAAAATGTTGATATTTCCCCGACGGAACTTTAACAATTCGAACATATATGTTTTTTAATGTTTGCGTCAAGCATACGCAAAATACATCACCTTGAAGAAAAGCGAAAATCCGACAAGAATTTATTTGTTAATTATGTCTGCCTTTTGACTCTCGTGCAAACCACACATATATCTACCTTTCGAACTCTCGTGCAAAGCAAACCCATATCTATTTTTGCTAGTCGTGAACGAATCAAATCCACGTCTATAATTTTTATTCCACCAAAGCCAAACCTATTTTTATACTTAGGCAATGAATAATCTGGAAACGAGAGATATACTGTAACACAAACAGAGCAAGGCTTAATTTTCGCGGACGGTGAGACCACTCAAAAATTAATCAAAATCAAACTAATAATAAACAAAAAATTATGTGGAGGTACGTAGACACGTTCTGACTGTTATCTCTAGAAAAGTTTTAAAACATATAATAGAATAATATAAATATTCGTGCAATACTATTTTGGAATGTTTCTTCAGTTTATCAGGTGTTGTCAATAAAAAACGATAGTTTTCTTCATGATCAGAGTGTTTTGTTTTATGTTCATATATAGAATCCAGGAAGCTCAAATTAGTAAAACTAATAACCATTGGAAAAGTAAAGAACGTCTACATGAAATTAAATATGAGACCTTTTCGTGTATTGGCCATCTTAATCATTCAGTATGCTTGCGTAACTTGGAGATTATAAAAGAAATTACAGCAAAACATCCAAACGTTATTAATGAGATACTTCATAAACATACTAGACATCTCCAACGTAAACCAAATCACAAACTATGCAGTTTGAGGTGACATCAAAGAAGAATCAGTCACATTAGAAGACGTCGTAACCACCATCAAGCAGAGAAAGTTGAAATATTACGGACAAGTCATAAGCGCCAACAATCTTTCCACTTTAGGCCAAAACAGAAGCAGAAAAAGGAAACGATGGTCACTAAGTGAACTGAAACATCATTGAAAATAACTGGGACTACAAAACTAAAGCTAAAACAATGAAAATTCATACAGCGACTTTCCTGTTATTTTTAATCACCAAAGAAACTGAGCTCTCTAGCGCTAGAGGAAGAAAAAACACTGAAATTTGAAACGTAGAGAATGCAAGGGATAATCAGTGATTTACATTTTTTAAAGAAGATTGACATTCATAAAAGATAAAGAGTGCCATATGTCATTCGGGTTAAAGTCAGAACAACATTTAAGCTCGAATTTGATCTTTGATCGCGAAGACCACTTTTCATAACGTTTATGCTACGCACACATACGGATAATGACGTGATTACAATTCTGCTAGAGACCATTATTGAGTTGAAAATCAAAATACCTTGAAAAACAATAACATAATATGCAAATTTATCTTTCCTACTGTGGCCTAATTCGAGTCTACACATTGCTCAGTGTAGTAAATACGCTACACTAAACAAACTATTCCAGTACATGATTTTATCTAAGAAGTAATTATTTCAAGCCAAAAGTAAAGCCAATGCAGCCATTTATCTCATTGTTTGATGAAATACTATTTTAAAAGGACAACCGATTATCTCTCGACTGTTGTAAAAATATCTAGATAATTGAACTTGAGAGTAGACAGATTATGAAATATACTTGACTATGCTTCCGTGATCCTGTGATAGACCCTGATAAATCACGGACTGGTCAAAAAGATTAAAAAAACATAAGAGGAATATTTTAAAATAGGATGCATATATTTACCGATTTTTTGCGCTTTCTATTTTAGATAAAAATAAACATTTTAGATTTTGTAAAAGACTGTTTTTGTGACGCTTCAACTAATTAATAATTCTTGAGAATTTTCATAATTTGAAAGCTTTTGCCAATGTTATTTAATAACATTTATGATGTATTATCTTAATACTGTTTGGTATTTGGTTTGAAATTTCCTGTTCTTCAATAGGAGAAAGTCATTCCAGAAACAATTATCCATGTTTAAACTCTATCTGAAATTGAATAATTTCACAATTAATATTTTTTGTGAAATTTTTGTATTAATGAGGATTTTTTCAAATATTATGTTTAATAAGCAATGTATTCATATATTTTAGCAATTAGTTTCAAGGTTGATTGTAGCAAACGAACGAAAACATTATATATATATATATATATATATATATATATATATATATATATATATATATATATAACACATAAAACTTCGAAAATTACATATATCGGATGATCGTTTCGGCGAAATAAATTCGCTTTATCAGTGGTCATTTTTATTATGAAAAGAATTTAAAATTTTTCATACACTGGAAGTTCATTTAAAGAGAAAGAAAAAAGAAATAAGAAAGGAATTTGGGAGGGGAATTGAAAAAAGTTGAATGAAGGTTATATTAGAATGCAGGTGTTTGAAACGATGTATCGTAGGATGGAAAATGTGAGTGAAGCGGAAGAAAGACAGCTAATTGGATTCAACACGATCTGTGAAAGGGACATTTCAAAAATTATGTATATGTGGTTGTAAAGAAATCAGAAATAAACGTGACATGGAAACAGAAGGGTAGGTAAAGGAAAACGGAAGGATAAAGAAAAAAGGGAGATAGGAGGAGAGTTATAGGAGAGAGGTGAGAGTAAAAGGAGAAAAGGTAAATGAGAAAAATAGGAAAATGTGTGTTCGATGAGCAGACGTACCAACGCTTGGCTCAGATGGAGTGGAGGAAGAAAAAGAAAAAAGTTAAAAAGGAGAAACAAAAAAACAAAAATCAAAAACAAAGCAAAACATGATATATAATTCGGCTATGCCAAAATCTTTCAAAAATATAATGTTTAAAAAAATAGGGTTTGACTGCTGTTGGGATCGAATTGATTTACGTTAAAATCTACTACAAATATAGAAAGGAAGGACGGAAAAAGCAATATTATATATGTAGGGGATTTAAACACATACATGCACACATAATATGTTCTATGTGTGTGCGTGTATATATATATATATATATATATATATATATATATGTGTGTGTGTGTGTGTGTGTGTGTGTGTGTGGGTGGGTGGGTGTGTGTGTGTGTGTGGGTGGGTGGGTGCGTAGGCTTGGTTAAAATCCAAGAACTTTATTTTCAATTGTTGATAACTTTTACTATTTTAGAATATTTTCAATATTATTCTTAGCTATTCTGAACACATCTTGCCAATATTTTCTTCGGGATTTCCGTAAATGACTGAAATAGCTACTGAAATGCGCTACCTTATCATGAGCACAAACAGAAAAAAGTGTACCAAAATTTGAATACGAACCCATGAAACACTACTTGTCAATAATGCATGGTAACGGATTGTAAATAAAAAGAACTAATGGAGAGTCATGGTCACTTATTTCTTAAAAGTGCCTTGTATTTTTCTAAAATTAATTTCAAGAAATTTATTTGTCAATTATGAAGCCTTATTTATATTTGTTTTCGGAGGCCAGGTTTTCAAGTTTTAGCTCTTATTTTGATTATCATACAGTTTTAAAGTTAATAAAAAATAAATAAAAAGAAAATAGGCGTTAGAGCTAATACGAGAGTCAGTCCATCAGTTAAATTCTATACGCTTGGGCGATCATGACACTTTCGATCCATACCTAGGCAAATAACTTTCACGCAGTATGTTGCTATTCTGCGATAGACTGGCTGCCAACCAAAGCTATAAAACCTTATCTGTCCTCCTATTTAATCCATAGCTAGAGAGAAAAGAGATGGATTAATATCACTATCAATAATATTTGAGTGTAAGGGAATGCAACGAAATCAACTGGAATATGAACTTGGTTCTTTTGATTTTTCATTCAGAGACAATATCTATTGTACCACAAATTGAGGAGAATGATCTGTAATCTCAATTAGCATGGACATAGACAATATTACGGAGAAGACATAATATTCTCTATTTATGATTACACGTAATCATAAATTGAGATGTTATTGTTCAGTTATATTTTGCTAAAATCTAGGCTCTTTTTTTATCTGTCATGTCCGTTTAGGAGGTAGATGATTATGGTCCTCCAGATTTTCCTGTCTTTTTTTCTATTAATATATTTGTCTTATTATTTTTCCTAAACCCTGCACTGCCATTCATTTGTTAAAGTCCATCAAGTAAGATCTGCGTTGTTTCCCCTGTCTCTCTTCCTTTCTATCCACCCTGTTAGTATCAGAATAGCCAATCTCCCTTTCCTCTGCGGCCTCTTTTCTGAATAAGGTTATTTTTCCTTTCTATTCTCTCCAAAACCATGTTGTTTCTCACATGTTCGACCGATGTTATATTCAGCAAATTTCTGTAGAACCATATATAGTTGGTTATAAGTTCACAATTACTTTAGACGTTAAAGAATTTCTACTATGTACATTAGCAAGTATTACAAAGAAATGCTGAGTTCAAAATTGAGAAGCTATTCTAAGAAATCAAGGAAAGGGAAATTATTGATGATTTAAAAAAAAGGGTATTTTAGGTAATGAACAAGGAAATGTCTGGATATTTAATGGGATAGACACGAAAAATATAAAGAAAATCTTTAAGCGTATTTTCTTAAATAAAAAACTAAAAACATTACAAAATTAGAAAATTATTGGGGATTATAACAAACAGTAAAAGACTCCATTTTATAAAAGTTTACTGCTAGGAAAGTTCGTTCACTGTGACGTGCAAGAGAATTCTTTTCGCCCTAAACTAATTTAAATATTTATAAGTTTACCCTTCTTCCATGCTTTGGATATTGTTGTCATCCATGATCTGGTGCTCCTGCTATATCTTTCGATATTCTTGTTAAATATAAAGAATTTCTAATGTTCCTAGCATCTTGGAATCAGTCAGATAATTGACATCGGATGTGATATTGTTCCCATCACCAAAACGTAACCTCCATTTGCTTTTTCTATAAATACTTTCATGGTAATTGTACAGATGAACTTGCCTCTATAATACCTAGATTTTATGAATTCAAGAGCACTATTAGATTAGTGGCAAGTTGTAATCAGTTTACATAGCGAGATATTACTGTAAATCAAATGCTAACATATTATTTACTCGCACTTCTTGCTCGTGTAACTCCCTTCCGGCTTTCTTTTCTCGGTCTCACACTCTCCTCCGACCTGAAGTGGAACAATTACATTAAATAAGTAGCTAAATCCATTGCTAGGAAGGTTGGGTCACTGTGTCGGGCGAGGGTGTGTTTCCTGCCTGAATTCATCTTGAACATATACAAATAAACTATCCGACTGTGCATGGAATACTGTTGTCATATCTGGTCAAGCGTTCCCGTTGTTTGTCTCAGTGTTTTGGCACGCTCCAAAAGAGAATATGTAATGTGATTAGTTCCCACCTGGCAGCTCAACTCCAGCCACATTCTCACATGCGGTATGTGGTTTCCCTATGACTCTTCTACAAACATTTTCATGGCTTCTGCTCTTACTAACGTAGGTGACTTATTCCCCATCTACAATAGTTACTCGTGCAATCAGACTGGCAACAAGGCCCCTCACTTTTAGTTATATCAACCAAATGCAGCCGAGAATTCTATTCCATCAGCCCCTATTCTTGCACTTCCCGCCTGTGGAAATCTCTTCCATATACTTGCTTTCCTGATGCTTGTAATTTTAATGCAAGTATCTCCATTGTTTTTATTATATTTCTAAACTTTGCAGCCATTTCAGATTTTTATTATGTGTTTGATAATTAGTTGTTTAATGTTGTGACTTTATGAACATCGTCCTTCTCCTTGAAAAGATTGTCCAGGTTGATTGGGAAATATCAATTCATTTTGTGAGATGACTGCCGGATTTCTACTGAATACCTGCCGTGCAGTAATGTAGAAATCTCATTGAAACATGAATTAAATATGTTGTTGCTCTCCATAATCTCGATAAAATTGCCCTATCAGCATGCCCATCGTTTCCTCCATAGTGTGATGAGATTTTTTAAGATATTTCGTAATGTTAAATAGAACCTGGAAATCACGATCAAATTAATATTGGATGTGTGTCTGCTGAGTGTGTGTCAAGCGGTTTTTCTCTTCTAACTAAACGTAAGCCGCATAGCAATTTCTTTTCTACTATGTGATACTTTGGAGATGACAATCACTTATTCTGTTTATCAAGCTCTTACGAATATTACTAACCCAGTCTTGGAAGGCTCCTCTACATACATACAAATATCAAATATTGTTTGTTGAGGAAATCTAACAAAATCGGCGAACTATTGAAAAATATTACGATTAAAACGATAAGAAATGTTACACTAAATTATGAGCAGACATTGAAATCTTCTCAACCTGACCGACATCTCAAATCTAAAATAAAATTCTGGATATGTTGAGGGATCCATTCTTGTTTCTGTATTAGCATTGCAGCACTGTATTAATATAGGGGATGAATTAAATGATTAATATGAGCGAGGGTTTCTCAACCTAGATGATAACACCCACCAGTGGGTAAAATTTAGCTTTTGGATGGACGATAAGCAAATGAAAATAAAAATAAAATGTTGAGCGATTAGAAATTTTGCTGAGGGAGATAGAATTGTTAGTATAAAAAATTAATTTTAACATATACTACACACAAAAAAAAACATTCTAGGGAAATATGCAAAGAATCTGTTAAAAGAAAACCCGAGATTAAATGGAAATATTTTGCTCACATTCCGAGATAAAATATAAATAGTCTTGCAATCCACAAATATTTCAGCATTTTCTTAAGTTTTGATAAGAGTCCTTAAAATTTAAATATAAGTTCTTTAGAGGAAATAACATTTTTTGGATACAAATCAGATAATATTTGCTAAGAACAACGTAAAATATTCACTGATTTTTATTGGTTACTACTAGTGTATATTATGGAACGCTAACTCTAACCATGAAACTAAGCTTGACCATAAAACTAAATTATATTAAGTCAAGCAGATGTAATTACATAAATATACAGTTTGGTAATAATAACAGAGCATCTATACAATTACGTATCTCCATAAAAAATTTCGTTTACACAAGTAAAAATGAAAAAAATATTTCGGATTTAATCAATCGTCGTTTTGTTTTCAATATTTTTTTTCAGAATAATTTAATTTTTTTTGTTTTTTTTTGTTGTATTTAGTTTATAAATATATTAATGTTTAATTAAAAATTGATTTTTGTATTGTACAATATTTAATAGCATTATAATTCGTCTGTTTGTTCCCCCACCTCATTAGACTACATGGTATCGCAAAAAGAATATGCATTTGCCGGAAATACCCAAATAAAAACAGATTTCCTCTTTGAGATAGGACGAAATTTCAAAGAAAATATCTCCTGTTTACTGGGTATGTCATGCTTTCTCTTTGGCTAGTTACTCCTAACTAGGGGAATTGACTTTTTATTTTTTTGCAAGACTACTTCTCTGAACGTATACTAAGTATAAACTTAATATTTTAATATTTGTTCTTTCTTCCACCCCTCGTTTTTCTTTATATATATATATATATATATATATATATATATATATATATATATATATATACGGGAAATTGGCAACCCGGTAAGATAAAAAAAACTAGAAAGATCGGAGTCAACGTCCACCTAATTAGATTTGGTGTCTCAATAAACCACCGTGGAGAAGGCAACAGGATACCAGTCCACTATTTCTATCCTGAGTAAAATCATGGCTATAAAACGAATATATTTTAAACCTAACGGAGTGAAGGGGGTTGCTCCCAAAGAGAGCAATTCCTCGCCCTGTAACGACCGACATGGGCAACAGGTGTCACTTGACCGCCATCCTGCGACTGTTAGCAACAACGGCGTAAAGGGTACAGCTTTTCCCAAAATATAGCCATCGCCTGGGAAGCAACGACATGAGCAAGAGATATCTCTGGACAGTTACCCTGCGACTGTGCGCAACAAAGAAAGCATTACCTTGGGGACATGGAATATCAGGACGTTAAACAGCTGCGGACAACTAGAGACTGTCAAGCAGGAAATGAACAGACTAAAAATCAATATTCTGGGAATATGCGAAACCAGATGGCCAAATAATAGCGACTTCAACAGTGACAACCATAGGATAATATACGCCGGAGGCAAAAATAATGAAAAAGGAGTCGGCTTAATACTGGACAAAGAAATGTGTTTTGGGATACTACCAGTTATCATGGTCAAACTAAAAGGGAGACAGTTCAACATAGCAATTGTAGTCATATATGCACCAGCAACACAAAACACTGAGGAAGAAACAGAATCTTTTTACTCCATTCTCGAGAAAGCCAAGGCTCAATGTAAAAGCCAAGAAATCAGGATTATCGTGGGAGATTTGAATGCCAAAGTAGGCAAGGAGAGGGAAGGTATGACAACTGGAAATTTGGTTTAGGAATCCGCAACGAACAAGGAGAAAAATGGGTGCAATGGTGCATAGCAAATGACCAGGTAATAACTAACACCTGGTTTCAAGAACACCCACGAGGTTTATGGACATGGAGAAGCCCAAGATGGGACACGAAAAACCAGATAGACTATATAACCATAAACAGTAAATTCAGAAATGCAGTGGTTCAAAGCAAAGCCTATCCAGGTGCTGACTGTGGAAGCGACCACGTCCCAGTCATGTGCAAATTAAAAGTGAAACTCCGTAGATTGAGTCTGCCTAATGCAGCACCAAAACTGATATACAACGCACTCGTGAATGACCTCAAACTACAGAAAGAATACACTACCAGCATAAAAACCAAATACGAAGAACAAACTAGCAAAAGGCACTCAAAATGGGACTCGCCAAAGGAAGCAATATTGAGATCAGCAAACACCATTGCTGCAAAGGAAATTTATTCGCAGAAAGAAAAACGAGTGGATGACTGAAGATATTCTGGACATGATGCAAAGGAGGCAGAAAATTATATCAAAACATAGAATGGAGTACAGGGAACTACACATGGAAATAAGAAGAAACTGTAGACAGGCTAAAGAGAAATGGCTCAATGACAAATGTGCAGAAGTATAGAGATTGAGCAGGAATAATAAACAGACATGCATAAGGAAATAAATGAACTGCCAGGACAAAAAACCTGCTTTTCAACAGGATGTATAAAATCTAAGGATGGAACAGTCATTTTGGAGAAAGTGGAAATACTCCTACGATGAGAAGAATTATAAAAGATCTTTTCCACAACAAGAGAGAGCAACCAATAATACGCTAAGATGAGGACGGACCGGAAATATTAAAGACTGAATTGGTATCTGCAGTAGCCAAACTGAATAGAAACAAAGCAGCTGGACCTGACTGCATAGTCATAGAGCTGCTGATAGCCCTGGAAGAATTTGGTATAGAAAAAATTACTGAAATAATAAATGAAATTTATAATAGTGGGGTTATACTAGATGACAGTAGCAAGTCTGTCTTTATAGCACTACCTAAGAAGCCAGGAGCAAACGAGTGCGAACTCCACAGAACCATCAGTTTAATGAGCCATATAACAAAACTGGTCGTCCGAACCCTGATGAATAGAGCGAGAAGCAGAATCAGACCAGAGATAGAACAAGAACAATATGGTTTCGTTAAAGACACGGGAACAAGGAATGCCATATTTATGATTAGGATGCTTTCCAAAAGGGCAATACAAATGAAGAAGGATTAATAACTGTGCTTTATTGTTTATGCGAAGGCGTTTGACAAAATACGACACAAAGAACTGATGGAGATGCTCGGCAGCCTGGACATATTTGGGAATGATTTTAAAGTAATCAAGAATCTTTACTGGCAGCAAACCGCTTGCATACGGACAGGTAATGAATTGAGTAGATATACAAATATAGAAAGGGGCGTAAGACAAGGATGTGTCTTTTCACTGGATCTGATCAACTTGTACAGCGAGAATATTTTGAGGACCCTAGAAGATATGCCTGGATTCGTAATCGGAGGCCACAATTTAAACAACCTAAGGCACGCAGATGATACGGTGCTGATAGCAGACACAGAAAAGAAACTACAAGACCTTCTATAGAAAGTAACTGAAAAAGTAACAAGAAAAGACTAGAAATAAACTGCACGAAAACCGAATGCATGGTCATCAGTAAAAATGTCAGCATAATATCCCAAATACAGGTCGGGGATACAAGAATCAAGCAGGTACAAAAATTTAAATACATGGGAAGCGTTATAACAGAATACAGAAAGTGCGACACAGAGATCCGAAGGCAAATTGGCATGGCGAAGGAAGCATTCCAGAAGTTCAGTAAGGTATTAAGTAACATGACATTTTCACTAGAAAGAAGAAAGAGAGTACTGGACTGCTACGTGATGTCCGTCCTTCAATATGGCAGTGAATGCTGGACAATATCATCAAGGATGAAGGAAAAACTTGAAGCAATTGAAATGTTGTTCTACAGAAGGATGCTGCGAATATCATGGATCGAACATGTGAGCAATGATGAAGTCTTGGAAAGGGTGGAAACAAAAAGGAAATAATACTGAGCATCAGGAAGAGACAGCTGAAGTTCCTGGGACACGCAGTGAGGATGGAGGGCATGGAGAATCTGATACTAACAGGCCAGACAGAGGGAAAAAGAGACAATAGAAATCAACGGATAACATATTTGAAGGTGGATGACAGGACGAGGATTGCATGGTGTAACAGGAGAAGACGTGCTCAGGGCCACAAGAGATAGGGAAACGTGGAAAGCCATGATCGCCTACGTCCTAAAGGGAGAAGGCACATAAAAGAATACATACATATATATATATATTGTCATACGCAGAGAGATCTTTCACCGTATCACAGCTCATCAGTAAGGTTAGACTCCGATTGCTTTTTACCCAGGATTGAAACCCGACCGAAATGGCGTCAGTCGGCGACTCTACCCCTGGGCTAGGGGCGTTCGGTGGAAGTCGCCAGACATTTTAGCACATATCATTATACGCGCCCAATAGCTAGAGCGTTCCAATTCATTTCACTGAATGAGCGATGCGTACATGCCAGAGTAGCTACTGTTTATCAAAGTCTACTATTTTTCCAGAGTGCTTAATCAGGGTGTGAGAGCGTAATATATATATATATATATATATGTCTGTCAGTCTGACTGTGTGTTTGTATGACTCCATTCTATCGGAAACCCTTGGTTTGATTTCACCCAAAACTGTGTCACTTGTAGATCAAATCATGAAATTTTGATGTTCGGAAAAATTTCGAATCGATTTACATGATACTGCAGATATTATCAAAACGATTAGAAATTACGAACTCTTCTCCTCCGAGACGCATTATGCGAATTCAACTAAAATCGGATAGCTTAAGATCAATGTCCAAAGCTTGAAGGTACTTAAAAAACTTTTCAAATCAATATACAAAAATCAACGAAAAACATAATTTTAGGTCGTCTTCTGCGCACTTATATGCATTTCTTCAAGACCCGTCACTCACTCTCAACCAAAATCAAATCACTGGTAGAACAACGTCTGATGCTTTGATATGCGAAAAGAATCTTAATTAACCCACGGGATCCGGCAAAAATTAATAGAAAATGTTGCTTTTTACGATCGTTTGTTTCTCCGAAAGGCTTAGTTATATTCGAATAAAAAAGACCCTTTTCATATACCGTATAATATTGATGTTTTCTAGACAGTGCCAAACTCTCCGACATTGCAGGGACAATGCATCCATACTTCTGCGTGACAATGTAATCGCATCACCAATACAGGCTACTGTAACACCAGCCTGTTCTTTCAATTGTACATACATCATTGCTGTTCATTGGCAGAATTGACTAAGCATGAATCCCGTTTTACAAATACAACAAAAACCATATTTCTTAATTGTTAATCTTACGCATCGTGGCAATCTTATATGAAGCTTTTTGAAAAAGCACCTGACCTTACCATTTCAATTTTACCACGAAAATCTCAGATCAACGCCGGGCTATTGAGCCACTAAATATATATATATATATATTGTAATGTAATAACATTTTCACGACACGGTAATTAAGTGAATGTCTCGTTTTGATAGTTAGACTTTTGAGGAATTTGGTGTATAAGTGTGAAATTGTTGATTAATGGTATTATCTGTTGTAATGTATGTTTTACCTTTTTATCGGTTGGGTATATCTTTTGGTTAGGATTTCTGAGAGGACGCTGTTGAGTGGTCATTTTATGGTTGGCTATCGTTTGATCTGTTGATGTCTGCTGTTAGTGAACCTAATTCATGTATTTACTTTGATTCTGTGTCTAGGTTTTCATAGACGTGATAGGGGTGGGGTGATTTTTCTTTCCAATTTAGATTTTTTCGGTATGGAATATATTTTATTTTATAGGGTTCTTTTTTAAACCTTACTTAACACAATAACCTTACTTAAATACAAAAATATTCCGTACTAGAAAAATCAAAATTAAATAAATGGCTCCCAAACTTGAAAAAGAATCAAAATTCATATATTCAAAATTCATCTATTCAAAATCAAGATTAAATATACTACTTCCGAATAATTATATCATACACAAAAATAAACTGTAAGCACACGTAAGATCTAACCCTACAATCACTCCCCAAAAATACTGGGAATTTGAATAATCGCAAATTTAAGAATTGCGTTTATTATTTTTGGTAACTATTGCCGTTGCAAAGCGGAGTTTTATGTCAACACAAAAAAAAATCGTCGGTGATGGTGGATGTTATAATATTTCAGTCTAAACAACCTCTCTGAAGATGGCTCATGTGAGCCGAATGCTTAGAAGAAAATCAATAAATAATTATCCAAATGTTGGAGAATTTTTGTCTTTATTTTCAACTGAAATTAAAGGAAAAATACGACGTTTAGAACGGCTCATGATTAAACATAATAGACATTCATTGTCTCTTATATTTAACAGCATATGTTTAGAAAATTACTTGCTGCCTCGATACACTATATATACATATAGTTATAGTGCAAATAATTTGTCACTATAACTATTTTCGGGCCCAGAAATACACAGCTCCGATGAGTAAAGACATGAGTAAAGACATCATAAGTCGGTATGAACCTGATAAGGTAAACTGACAATTTCTTTGCATTAAAACAAACAACGCTTTATTTCCACTCCAATATTGAGGACTCTAAGATAAAAAATAAACTTGCTTGCATTAAAACTACTGAAAAAACAACAACGCGCAAACTATCATAGCTCAACACTATATATATATATATATATATATATATATATATATGTTTTGAATAGCAAATTTTCCTTTCGTTTGGTTTTAATATGGTAGCTACTACATCAACAGCAGCATCTACAGCACGAGTTAGCATTTTTTTTGCGTCCCTATGGTATATTTTACATCATTAAGTAATTTACGAACCAGTTTCAAACTTTTACCAAACAAGTTTGGGACGCCTTTAAAGATTGTCGATATAGTATTATATATTTTCTGCATTAATGGATCTATGAACAATATGTATATTCAAGAAAACGTCAGAGACATCTTCACGTATTCACTCTTCACTTCACCATCGTATGAAAAACTAAGTTCTGCAAAAAGAGGAAAACATCATTAATTAAACGCACATTTTTTCTGTGGCGACAAAAGACAAGCAACGTCATTATGCCGCTATAGAAAGGACAAATGCTATATATGGAGAAATAGGGTTTGTAGAAGTTGAAAAGGGAGCCAAACAATATCTTGTTCGACATCATAAACTTGGCTGTCTATCAGCTACAACAATAGAGATCAGACACAAACAGCATCGATTAAAACAGGGAGCACAGAAAACTTGCTTAACGCACAGATACTCTTTGGAAAGGTATGAATTCGTTTCTTCTCCCTCCAGCTATAGGTTAAAACCAAGACATTGGTTTCTATAGCCTTGGTTGTCAACCAAGCTACCAGAAAAAGTAATGGCAACCTACTGCGGTAAAATCTTCTGCTCTGTTATTCATGTCTCTTTGGAGACATGATCTCCCAAACTTGTATCATGTGTAGCACTTAACTGAATATCAAAAGCGAATCTGCGAGGCACCTCTGCTTACATCGAAAAGGTAACTATTTGCGGAATAAATCAAAGGAAATATGACAGATATCCCAAAATATTCATGGCTGAGTGAAAAGTTGACGCTTAAACAAGACGATAGTAGCCATTACTACGCCTGATCATACACTACTGCTTGCAGTAAATAAAGTCGCCTCAGAATGTTCTGTTGCAGACGGAGAAATCCTTAACTTTTTCTACAGAACTCTGTCCGAATCAGAACTTAGGATTTTTGCAATAGCGAGAGAAGACTATGCTGTGAAAATAGGTACATTATTTAATTTGACGACACTTTTAATTAATTACAGAGTACAAATTTGTTGCATTCAGGTTAAACACCAAAATGCCCATCAAAATCGTAAATGAGAAGATAGCCAGGTGGAGAAAACACAGCTGTTGACACTTTCTTACGTTTATGTAGCTCAGCTGCTATCAACGAAAATTAAAATGATAACATAGTGAGTTGTGTCGCCCAGGGGTTAGACGCATGATATTACGAAAATCAGAAACCTTCCCTACACAATAGAGGAGACGAAGGAGATTGCCAACTCATGTAAACCTTCTGCTAAAAAAAAAATAGATTTTACCAACCTAAGACCAGTACGCTCATAAAAGTTACGCAACCCTACGAAAGAATCGCGATGAATTTTAAAGGTTCACTTTCGTCAAAATCTATCATATGCATAGTGGCAATAATTAAAAAATATTCGCAATCTCTTTTCGCAATACCCTGCTCATAGGTATCCTCTACAACGCTCACAAAAGCACTTTGTTCAGTTTTTGCCGTCTTTGGGCAGCCCTCGGATATTCGGACAGCGGTGCTAAATTTCTATCCGAGCTTGAAGTTTTACAAGAGCAACAAGCAATCATAAGTCAAACAACATCATATAATCCTCAAGGCAATGTCTACTGCGAGAAGTAAAATAGAATAATCTGGAAGACTATTGAATTAGCAGCTACTGATGAAGAGATAGCTGTAGAGAATTGAGAACAATTACTTCCAAAATCCCTTCTTACTATTTGTACGCTGCTATGAAATGTGACTATAGCAATACCCCATGAAGGATTCCTCCCGTTTCCAACAATAAATAGGAGTGGTCAGTTACTACCTTCTTGGCCGTCGAAACCGGGAATGATATTACAAATAAATCCTAGAAACTAAATAAAAACGAACCGCTGTTGGATCAAGTAGGACTACTAGATGTAAAACCCAATTATTCACATGTCCGTTAATCTCATGCACTGGAAGTCTCAGTTTCACTAAGAGACTTGTCTCCAGTCGGAAACAAATCGGGATTCGTAGGTGTCCTTGAAACATTACAACTGATTTTAAAGACACAGAGAGACATAATGTCCTTCTGAAACTTATGTGAAACACTTGAGCCATACTCCCTCAACGGATTTCTCTGACGATGGCACACCTACCTATCTACCTACCAATAATTCCGAGGACGTGCCGATATTTCGTAGACTACGAAAAGGCAGCAAGATTAAATCTAGTTCAAGCGGAAACGTATAAGAAACTCATCATGTTTCTGCCAATCCGCCACGGCCTAGCAGACAGCAAAGAATGACTGTTTGGTTCAATGATATTTTCCTCTGTAGGCATAAAGCAGGGGAGAATGTATTTGATCTGTTCTCTTCATTAATGCCTGTTCTGGTTAAATACATTTAGGAGAATTCTGCTTGTATTCAGAGTTCAACAAAGCTCAGACTTTTTCAGACTCTACGTTCAGGCAGATAGGAACCCTGTAAAGGCTATGCATTCAGAAAGCCCTACGCCCTTGTGGAGAGGCTCAGGTAAAATACTGAGTTCATCAAAGTTCTGATTTTGTCGGTTTCCCTGCATTCGGGAGGAAATGAAACCAGATAATAGCATATCTAATGTAATGGTTGTGTGCTGCATCAAGTATATTGGAATCTGTGTCCTGAACCATTTGAGAGAAATTGTTTTTTTCAATAAATATAAGGACGTTTTGCGTCAGCTACACAGAACATAATCAAAAAGCCTGTTTTTGTTTATAAGTTTAATAGTTTTTATCGAATTATAAAACGTTCATTACTGACTTCAATTAAATTTGAGATTAATTTCATACTAAAATGCGGAAATATGTAATCGGAAGTCGTTCAATTATATATTTTATAAGCTTACTATTTTAAAAAGCATTTATTTAAAACTCATAAAATAATTATACATTTTATATATTAATATATTAATGTGTTTCGTATCAAGATAGATCTTGTCACCTTAGTAAGGTATTAGGAAAGTGTTTCTTGTAAATACATCTGAAGCTGTTAATTGTTGCTCAAAGAAGAATCCCACCGACATTTGTGAAGATCATGATGCCGGTATAGTAATATAAGTGTGTGAATATAACAGAGTAGAAGCTGTTATTTACTAAGCCTTATATAGTGACATCCAATGAGGATATAACGCAGTTTTCTTCTGATTTAATACCCTGGTCATTCAGGATGTCGGCGGTCACAACTCACCAATAATTCTATTTCATTATTATTCACATGAAAAGTTATTGTAATAGTTTTACGTTGCCTTCTTCTAAACTTATACTTCAGAATTGTCTTTCTTTTAGATAGCCAACCTGTTTTTCCTGCTATTTAAGCAATATCTGGTGGTGTACTGTGGTACAGTGGATATTGGCTAGGAATAGGAAATCGGAGTTCGAATTCCAATTGAATTTCCTGCATTCACTTATGTGCAATTACTGCTGGAAAATTTTCTACCTACACAATCATGTCTCTTTCGAGACATGATCGCCTGAACGTTTATTACGTACGGCACCTAACTGACTGATTGGGGGTAGAGCACTTGATAATTTCCCAAGTGTAACGGTTCTTAGGACTAATTTTGTATGCACCGGTATCCAACACACTATTCAGTAGTGATTGATAGTAGATAAGCTTGCTAGTTAGTAGCCATGCTGATGCGAGCATTGCAGAGTAGTCCTTAATGACGATTTACATATGATACAATTCGTGGATAAACTGAAAAATTTAAACTTGAAAAACAAGGAGGAATTCATAAGATGTGAATTTATAAATATATAAATAAACACTATCGATCAGAAAGAAAAATATGAAAATTACGAAAACAGCTGATTATTTAAAAGCGAGTCAAAGAAGAAAGGGAGAGAGAGAGGGGGGAAGAGAGAGAGAAGGGGAAAGCGAGAGAGAGAGAGAGAGAGATAGATAGAGAGAGAGAGAGAGAGAGAGAGAGAGAGAGAGAGAGTGTGAAATAAAGAAAAAAGGAAAATATTAGCTTGCCAAAATCAGAAGATTATAAAGACTGCCGATGGAAATAGACTACAAAATAAAATAATATATTACTTTATAAATGCTCAGAAAGGAAAAGACATGGAAAAGAAAAATAATCAAAAAGACAAGAAAATAAAATAAAAATAAATTCATAATACGAGAACTTTCTTCAAATATAACGAAAAAAATTTTGACCAAAAGGAAAATCGGAGTAAATGATACGAATACTTTTCCAAATTATAAACGATGTTTTAAGGGTTCCCCTTGTTTGCAAACCGCTAACTTCTGCCAGGAAAACTACTGACATCTGACATTTCTCTAGTAAGTCGTCTTAAATTATTTGCCCTAGTCGAGTAGAAATGTCAGGGAAATTGTCTTAGATTCAAGATGCCCCCTTTCTTTGAAAGGTTAGCATATAATAAAGAAATGACAATCAAATGGAAATTGAGTATTTCAAAGAGCCAAGAATAGTAGCTATAAACAACATGATCCTTTTAGAAAGTAAGATACGAGCCGATATAGTTGTAAGAAGAGGAAATACATCTTCCCATTCATTAGGCTCTGTAAAATTGTATTTGAAAAAAAAGGGAATAGAATTGTGCATTTTATCATAAGGACTTTATTCTTTCAGTGAATAAAATCTTATGCTTAATTATTATATGGTCCCAAATTAATCATTTTACTATTTAGTCTCAGCTGGCAATGACGTTAGTATAAGTTTATCTGTCTTCTTAAAAGGAACTAACATGTTTAGCTGTATAAATCATTTATTTTTCTTTTGTAACTAACAAAATCAACACTTATAATCTTTCGTGAAATATTACATTCTTTTTACTGGTTTGCATTCTGCAATAACAACCCAAATAATTCCTGATAAAATAGATCAATATAAAGTATTTTATAACTTCCATGTAATGAAAGCTTCCTTTAGTTTCCTAGGATGAAGGTTCACCTCGCAAAACAATTATCAGTTTACTATAATTCTCTGTAAATTTACAATCAGTTTAGCAAATAAATTTACATATTACATGCCTTTGCATTCCCAAGGCTGAAAAAAAAACGTATCATATGGATAATGAAAGGCACAAAAAGTATACTGTTCTCAACAGAGTTCAGTCTCTTGTTTGTTAGAGAAAAGGGACTTTTATTTGCAGTTTATTATGTTCAGATAAAAAAGTGAAATTCTATTGTCGTCAGTTAGTCGCTATACATGATAGACACTTCGGCGACCATGTCTCTTTCAAGACATGACTGACTAGGCAGAGGATTTTCCCGCAGTAAGTTGACATTTCTTTCTGTGGTAAAATGATTGCTAGCTAATCTGTATTTCTATTCAGTTCCTAGCCGGTGGGAAAAGAGATGCATAAATACGTTTTCTAAGGATATTTGCATGTAAGTAAATGTAATTAATTCAACTGGAATTCGAACTCGACACTCCAATTTCTCATTCTGAGTCTATATCCATTCATCACAACGCTGACATTAAATCGTTCTAGATTCTTTAAAACTTTTGTTTGTTTAGCGGCATATCAACTTCTAATGATCATTAATTACGAAATCTAATTTTCTTGGAAACATTAGTAATTACTTCTACAATGATGTATTGCTAGTAATTTTATTATAAATATGCATTGCTGGCATTTCTACGATAATTTTTGTTTTATATTTATACTAGTAGTATAGCCCGGCGTTGCTCGGGTATAATGAAAGCTTTAAAACTAATCCATGGTCCTGGAGCTTAGACTCTTTGGACGTTGGCACGAAAGACTAAAAAGCAATAGTTGTTTCCAGTTAAAGCGAAACCGTAGACTGAAAGAAAAATGAATGGATGTAAGTCAAATTTGATTTCCTATCGATATCAAACAAGTTTTTTTCGTCAAAAACTGAATTTTGAAGGCTAAATAAGTCCTCTGAGTAAATGGTATCATGTCTGAGACTAAGAACTACAATTATACCTACTTAGAGTCAAACCCGAAGCAAAAACTAAAATAAAAGGGCTGAAAAAATACACACATACAGGCAGATAAACAGACACACACACAAACATCTTGCCTTATATATATATATATATATATATATATATATATTATCGATTTTCTGCATTATTGTAAGAACTGCAACCTTGAAACTTCTGAATATCGTTTCTTATGTCTTTGTCTATGAGTGTATCAGATTTGATTAAAATCGGACCACTCCTTCTATAACCCGATTTTTTTCGATTATAGATTTTCGCTATTTATCGGGGGTATCTCGACACAAAACCTAGCTAAGAACACTTGCAGACACTTATAGTACACCTGTGTACATTTTCAAGAAAATCGGTTCAGCCGTTTCGGAGTCTATAGTAAACGGATACACACACAGACACACACACACAGACAAAGTTCCATTTGTAAATAAGTTTTTTGTTTTTGATCATGTCACCCCAAGCAAGACATTTCACTGCCACTATAGCTCAGGGGGTTACACAGGGCGATAGACGAGTTAGGATGTACATAGGGGGAGATTTGGAGAGAATGGGAGGGTTAGTGTGTTAGGAGGTGTCTATTAACCTTACATCTAAACTCCTGGAGGTTATAGCCGTCGGGGAAGCAAGCATGCGGAAGGGAATTCCACAGGCGGGAAGTGCCAGAATAGAAGCTGTTGGAGTAGAAATTGCGGTTACATTTCATCGGTTTCACTGTAAAAGCGTGGGACCTAGTTGCCAATCTAGTATCTCGTGCAAACTCACACCTACGGAGCACCAGTGATTTAAGTTCATCAGAGCAGGAGCCATGAAAGTATTTTAGAAGTGGCACAGGGAAGCCACGTCACGCCGGTGAGAGAGTGACTGCAGACGGTCAGCTAAGTCGGTATCAATCACGTTACAGATTCTTCGCTGTATTTTGTCAAGAAGCCCGAGGAGAATAGCAGGGGCACCCGACCAGATGTGGCAACAGTATTCAAAACACGGGTGGATGGTAGATTTGTATAAGTGCAGGATAGATTCAGACGGAATTAATTTCCGGGCCCTGCACAGAGAGCCGACTTTCATAGCAGCGGATTTAGCAATGGATTCGATATAGTCATTCCACTTAAGGTCCGCTGAGAGTGTTAGGCCAAGCAGGCGTAGTGTTTTACTCTCTGGGAGGCATGCCTGTTCCATGCTAATGGGAGGGAGGTGCGGTTGTCTGTGGTGGTTAATTGACAGCAGCTTCGTTTTGGAAGAATTGAATTTTACGAGCCATTTCCTACCCCAATACATCAGGGATTGGAGGTCCTTTTCAAGGTTCGCCTTATCATCAACACCAGAATTTTGATCGAGGCAAGCGTATACTGTGGTATCATCGGCGTACATGCCTACTTGTGATCTTATGGCATCGGGGAGATCATTGATGTAGATTAGAAAAGCGTAGGACCTAGGATAGAGCCTTGGGGGACACCCGCGTTTGTAGGGTAGTTCTGGGAGGCATGTCCGTTTAAAACCACCTTCAGTATGCGGTTGGAGATGAATGACTGGATTAAGTCCAACAAATATCCAGTAATGCCGTAGCTTGGCAATTTCCGTAGAAGGCCGGCATGCCATACTCTGTCGAATGCTTTAGAGATATCCAGGGCGACAGTTCGGGCTTCACCATTCTTGTCGAAAGCCTGGTATATATACTCGGTGATGGTCGTTAGCATATCAGCAGTAGACCTGGTGAAGCGGAAGCCATACTGTTTGTCCGAGAGGACCCCGTGGGCCGTGAGATGCTGAAAGACCTCGGCATTGATAATGGCTTGGAACACTTTGACGAAGATCGGAAGAAGGCTGATAGGGAGGTAATTGCGGGGTCCGAGGGTTCACCAGTGTTCTTGAATATTGGCACAACAGAAGAAGACTTCCAACAGGCAGGAAAGCAGAGGTTGTAGAGCTTAGAAAGGACAGAGGAGAGTTCAGCAGCACATTTCTTCAAGACTATGATTGGGATTCCGTCCCCACCACTCGCTTTGTGAGGGTCAAATTTTGAGATTATTCTAGAAATCAGCGGGGGCGTGATGTAGACGTCATTCAATTGGGCCTCATTTCTAGATGGAAAATCGGGTGTCTGGACTCCAGACGAATCCAGACACGAATTGGTCGAGAATCTACGAGCAAAGCATTCAGCCTTGTCCGCTGAAGAGGTGAGGACCTCAAACTCGTTGATTAGTGGGGGCATTGAGGACTTACTCTTGTTGAGCACGCTATTACAGAGGCGCAAGTAGTCTTTGGCTCCGAATTTAGAGGATGCTATGCGCTGCTTCATTCTGGCAGCAAACAGCATCTTAGCTTCGTTAAGTATTTATTTACACTTATTACGAGCTGTGGCAAAAAGGCGCCTGTTTTGGTCTGACGCGTGGCTACGATAAAGCCGGAATAAGTGATTCCGGTGGGCAATGGCAGCCGAGCAAGCGGGCGAGAACCAGGGAGACGAATGGGATTTAAGATGGAATTTCCTGGCAAGGATGAAAGCATCGATGCCAGGCTTAACCCAGGAGGATACCTCTGATGCACAGTCTTCGACGGGAAGACTAAAAACATTGTTCCAAGGGACGTCGCAGATGAAGTCACGGAACGAATCACAGTCTGCTCTTTGATAGCAGTAGGATATTCTGCTGGTCTGGGTTTCTTGGGTAAGGGTGGAGTGGAATGAGATGTTGACAGAAACTACGGCGTGGTCAGAATTTCCGAGAGGGCAGAGGTGTCTGGTGGTGCAAGAATTTGAGGTGGAAGTGAAGCAGAGGTTTAATAGCGAGTCCCTTCCGTAGGGCTATTGGAGAAACGCGTGGGGAAGTCCACCACTTGCGTAAGGGATTGGGAGATTAAAAAATTAAAGGTGTAGACACCAGCAGTGTCGGTTACAGTGTCTTCGAGCCACTTAGTGTGGTGGGCGTTAAAGTCACCAAACACGAAAATATGGGCAGATGGGTGAGAAAAATGGCCTTGTCGATGTTGTCAGAGATGCTGTCAAGTACTGAACAGTCAGAGGAGGAGTGGGGATAGATAATATTTTGATCACAGTTTGGTGTTTAACTATTTGACTTTTGCTGATACACTGATAGGTACAATCACCTCGGGTCAGGATAGACCTGGAAACAACGGAGATTAAGAGGTGGTTTCGATTAGAGGACCTGCTACCGGATGTAACTCTTCGTCATACCCCGGACAGATTTAAACCTTTTCAGCCGAATTCTGGAACGACATTTATATTCAGTCGTAACCGTCATTCCACTTAGCTGTTTTCGTGAGAAATGCAATATAGTATATACGAAACATGATCTATCGTAAAAAATTATATATGTTGTTTTATTGTAGTTTTGAACATGGCTATAAATACAGATTGCTCACTCAGGAAATAATAATTTTGAAATGGTTTCAATATGAATTTTCCAAAAACTACTCAATATAGGAGATTTAATTCGTAGGAGCCATCAATTATGGAAAAAATTGTTAAGGCAACAAACATTCAGTTTCAGATGAATTGATAAGGAATATTTTGTTAGGTTAGCGAGATTGTTGTGAATTTTAATATTTTTTAAAACTTGTATTTTGAAGAAATTTCTTTATGAATCATGTTTGCTGAACAATACTTTTCAGGAGTAGTATAAGATAGAATAGTGAACACTGACATCGAATTTGTTTTTTGGCTTTTATAAAAATGTTTTAACATTAAAAATGCTTGATTAATAGACAAAAGTTTAATTTATGGAAACTTCTTCTATTATCATAACCCGCCACATCTTTCTGTCTTTTCTAGATTTTAATAAGTTTTGTCTTTTTGTTATTTATTGCAAACCCTCTTCTACCACACATTTGCACAAGCTCATCAAGTATGCTATGCGCTGCTTTCTTCTGTCCCTTTTTCCCTCAATCGCTGTTCTGTGTATCAGATTTTTCAAGCCATCCTTCTGCATTACGTACCCCAGAAATTTCAGCTCCCTCTTTCTGTTTCGATTACTTCCAATTTGTTCTCTTGCTGTTTTCTTTCATCTTCTAATCTTTGCTTCAACACACACACACACACACACACACACACACACACACATATCTTTATACACACACACACACACACACACACACACACACACACACACACACACACACACACAAACACACACACACACATATATATATATATATATATATATATATATATATATATATATATATATCCACATTAATTATATGCTTAATTTTGTAATGATAATTGTTGGAGTCGCAGCATGTACTGCAAGTTTTAATAGAAACTGGCGAAGAATATCTTGATGTATTTACAAAGATTGGAAAAATTTGCTTTTTACCTTTAAAGAAATGTAAAACCAAAGAAAAAATGTAAGGGGCAGACCACAAATCTAGCCTTCCCCTCCGCTGTGTTAGTGGTAAGTGGATCTTGACCTACCATAAATTATTGACTAATCAACTTAAATTGATCAAAATGAACTAATTTTCTAAAAATAGCATCCTCATCATGAAGTAAATTAATTTGTCGATTATTGACAGATTATTGATAGAATCTATTGAATACTTTAATTACGGGCCATAATAAAACATATACAAAAGTATTCCGGAGTAGATTACTTACTAGCAAAATGTGTAGAGAGTTTTTTCAAGAGAAACCTTTATTAATTTCAAAGAAGTACAAAACCTGTGACAAGTTGTGGTATATAGATATCTGCAAAAGCTCTGTAGCTATGGAATCACTGCAAGAGTCTACTCTATTATAAAGTCCATCCTAACGGGTAGCTCCCTGAAAGTAGTTGTTCACGGCCAGATTTTTGAGTAACTAGCAATCAACACCGGTATCGCGCAAGGATCGCTTTTTACCCAACCCTTATTTTTACTTTACATGTTCTACCTTAGTGTATATGCCGAGCGTTGAAATATAGGGGTGCACCTCCAAAATACTAGATGACTAAACATTGGCAGCTGATCTCTCATCTGACCTGGCTGTAAAAGCTCAGTGGTTAAAAAACTCGCTGATTGTATTCAATTCTTCTAAAATTAAACTGGCGACATTCCATCATCACTGATCAGGCCCTGAACTATCACCAATTGCAATAAACTGATGTTTTCTGGGAGAATCCCAGTGCCTTGCGTGCCTCTTTGGAAAACTCAAACCCTTGTAACTTGTCCATAAAATCCATCACTAAAGATTCTGGAAGATGGCCGTTTGCCTGTATCACTCCAGTACGTATCTAATACCTGGTATCTTCTAGCATTAGAAGAACCAGATTAGGTGGAAAACGGAGTACTGTTACAATACATGGGCAGAAACTACCTACTCTTCGCTTTCCGATCTCGATACATTCTAAAAGCGTCTCTGCGTCCTTGTGGGTGACAAATTATTTTCTACCCTACATCCCGTTTCTGACAGAGAAAACTTTGCAAGCTTCTCCTTGTTCTATTGCTATTTCCATGGAATGAGTTAAAACAAATTACATTCGTCAGTTCAGCCAGGTTTGACTTACACGGCTATGACTCACCATGGACTGGAATCGACTCCCAAAATAATATTTCCCCGATCACGATAATCTTGACCTGTTCAGATCTATATTTAACAGTAATGTCTGCCTCATATACGCATACATTCTGCCTCTTACTCCATACCCCATTCAATCGAGTTGCTCCCAGACCGTATGCAGGGATAATATAATTGAAAACAAAACCAAAAAATCTTTAAAATAAGATCCCTGTAGCTCTTCAAACACTTTGTCAAGGTCCCTTGGAAATCATCCAAAATGAAGATATCCAGAACACTTGTCATTGTCTCTTCATTTTCTTAATATCATCAAAACGTTTTCTTCTTCAGCTTATCGAAAAGCCAAAAGTCGCAGAGAAAAAGCCTGGATTGTACGGGAGGTGAAGTATAGATCTGATGCAAATCTCTGTCAATACAAAACTTTATTTCCTGACGGGCTTCCAAATTGTCTCCACGTCCCAACAGCCTTCTGCAAATTGGTCAAATGTAGCAAGTAATATCTATCGTGGTGTTTTCAAAAAAGATGTAGCGACGTTATCCTCCGATCTGTAATAAAAAAAATAAAATTGACAGGCCAGCTTATTAGTTGCACAATATTGATATATTAAATACGAAATAATCTAGGACAGTTAAACTGTCTCTCTTAGAAATTTTTCAAAGCTACTAGAATTTAATATATACATTAAAATTTCTGAAATTTAGTATACGTAATATACAGATTCAAAGAAAGAAATGGAAAGCTACTGCGGAAAAAATTTCTGTTCAGTCTGTCATGGATCGAAAAAAAAAATGATCGGCCCTGCGTGTATCCCGTATGACACTTAACCGAGTTTATGTATAGGTTGGTATTTAACGTATACGAAAGAAAAAAAACTCACGTGATAGGGTGCTCTGCTTAATGTTTTAATAAACAGATTAGGGATATGTATATATTTAAAAAAATGATAAATCTTTTAAATTTGTCAGATGTGAAGCGATGCGTATTAAAATAGGCAATTTTTCTGGTCCCTGACAGTAGCATTTTATTTATAATTGCACAATAATGTTAAAGAGAAATTGAAGAATGGGATATATATTAGGACCTTCAATAAGTTTTCGGTGTTTTCCAACAGATGAGATTCCCAGAACTGTGTACTTGTAATTTATGATGGTAATGCATTTATAAAGAAGTACTATAAGCAAGATTGACATTTAGTGCATGTCATTTTGTCAAAGTGTAAACAACTCTGTTGTCAATCAGTTAAGTACCATACGTGAAACACACTTTGCGCGATCATGTCTCGAAAGAGACATGACTGACAAGAGAGAAAACTATCCCGCAGTAGGTTTCCATTGATTTCTGCGGTAGACTGGTTACCAGCCAAGGAAATAGAACCCAGTCTGTCCTATTATTTAACCCATAACTAAAGGGAAGAGGCGGATTAATACTTTTCCTACGGGTATTTGTGCGTAAGTGAATACAAGGTGTTTAACTGGAATTCGAACTCGGCTCCTTTATTCTTCGTTTGTTGTACATAGCGTTAACATGTCAGATTTCATACCAAAGAAAGTGTAATTGTGGTGAATATTACTGCATGAATTTATCCAAAAGAAATCTTTACCTGAAGCACACGGAATACTTCTTGGGATTTACATCGACCATGCTCTGCCGCAAAACAACATGCAGAGATTGGTTTAGACGCTTTAAAAATAATAATTTTCATACTGAAAATAAGGAACGCTCTGGTGTACCTAAACTGGCAGAATCATTATGAGTTCCTCGCACAACAGTTTCAAAAGATTTGAAAGCATTAGGAATATATCGCAAGCTAGGACATTGGGTGCCGTGCGAGTTGAAGCCGAGAGACGTCGAATGGTGTCTTGTCAGGTGTGATCAGTTGCTTTAACATTAGAAAAGAAAGTTTTATGCCTCGTATTGTGATTGGTGATGAAAAGTGGATGCACTACAATAACACTGAGCGTAGAAGATCGTAGGTAAGTCCGACCATGTATCAACATTGGCTGCAAAGCCAAATATCCATGGGTTGAAACTTCTGCTCTGCATTTGGTGGAATCAGCGGAACGTAGCTTATTATGAACTGCTCAAACCGACCCAGACCATCACTGGAGATCACTATGTACTACCAATGATGCATTTGAGCCTATTATTGGAGAAAAATCCCGCTCAAAGGGCAGAGACGCGGAAGAAAGTATTTTGTAATATGACAAATCTAGATAGCATGTTGCAAAACGGGTGAAAACCTATTTAGAAATGTTTAAATGGGATACCACAGCTGCCGTATTCATCAGACATTACCCTGTCTGATTATTAAGATACATGTCTTAAAAAATGTACAATTTTTAAACACATGTGTGAGGAATATTTTGGACGGTAAAGTGTATGATGATGCATGTGTGTTTTTGTCGGACGGTAACCTTATTCAATGTAAGTGTATATGTGTATGAGTGTGTTAAGTCGTTGTAAATGCAGGAAGATGTTGCGAGGAATTTTAAATGATGGTTTTTCTTCTATTGTATGTCATTGAACCATATTTTATATTTATATATATATACGTTATGCCTTAAATGCTACTATTCATTACTTACATAAATCATTACAACCATGGGCCATTCCATCATTGACAGTGCTGCTGGAGTGTCATCCACTGTACAACAGTTTGAATTATGTGTTTTGTTTCGCAGAAAAATATTCTTTGGGAGGAGGGATTTTGATGTGTTTTATTTAAGTTCTTTATGAGTGCTATTTTTATATCTCTCTGGGCATTGACTTGTCGCAGCCTGTTGTTCCTGCTTGTTATGATTTTAACAAAGAGGCGCCTTTCCCTTTCCACTAAAAATCAGTAGCCAGGGTGATATTTATATATTTAGAATATATTTTAAAATTTAGATTATAATAATTAATATTATAATAGTATGTATTAGTGGATAATATTAATGAAGAAGCAGTAATTAGGAAGATGTTGATGTAATGTAATGTCTTATGCGAGTGCGTTTAGATGGTAGTGACTATGTTTCCAAAATACTTTCTCCTTATACGTTTATGTTCTTTTTAATTAACCTAGCAATACTAAAATCGTATACTATATCTTTGCTAATTTTTAATTTTTCTCGCGATCTCTGGAGAAGCTTTCATAAAAGTGGAGTATATTAGATTGAAGTAGGCTTCCTATCTTGGACTCTTACTTCCTTCTATCATCTTGTATGATACTTATCATCTATTCAACTAATATATATATATATATATATATATATATATATATATATATATATATATATATATATATTAGTCATTTTCTACATTTTTTATTTGTATACATATGTATCCCAAAAACATATTTATGGGGCCATATATATATACATATATATATATATATATATAGTAAAGAATATTAATAAAAAGTTTTGAATTTAAAATTTTGAAGGAGTATCAGCTTGCCATGAGTTCCTTAAAAGCAAACTACCTAACAACCAAATCACAGATTTATACCAATTAATAAATTTCATCTTAACACACAATAATTTTAAATTCAACAACAAACACTATTTACAGATTAGTGGCACAGCAATAGGCACGAAAATGGCACCTAGTTATGCCAATATCTTTATGCATATTTTAGAAAAAAGATACTAGACAGTTCACAATACAAACCATCACATTATTTTAGATACGTTGATGATATTTTCTTAATATGGACTCATGGATTAGAAAAATTAAAAAACTTCTTTACTTTCTGCAACAACTTCCACAATACAATCAAATTTACCATGGAACACTCATACACATCCGTCCCTTTCTTAGACGTCATGGTAAAATTAAATAAACATACACTTTCCACCAGTCTATACAATAAACCCACAAACCAACGTAAATTCCTACAGTTTAACAGCTGTCATCCCTCAAATTAAAAAAAATCTATCGTATACAGCTCATTTATTAGAATAAAACGCATATGCTCAGACCATCCAGATTTTCTAAACAACATTAACAACCTAACAAAACAGTTTCTAAAATGTAAATATCCAATAAAAATAATAAAGGAAGCACTACATAAAACCGTCCACATAGATCGTAGCACACTTCTCACATACAAAAAGCGAAAAGATAAGAACCGAATTCCCATGGTTTTTAACCATAATCAATATTCCTAAACACTAATCAAAAATTTAAAAAATGATTACAGGAACCTCCAATCAAACAAAAACATCAAAGACATTTTCGATAAACCACCCATAAATGCAAAGAAACAAACACCCAACATATCAACTATCCTCACTTCTAACAAATATTTAAATAATAAAAACCTATCAGGGAATTTAAAATGTGGGAAGCCTAGCTATTGAATTTGTAAACATTTAATAACAGACAAAACATTCTCTGTACCCAACACCAAAATAAAATTACACTCACCAAACCTTACTTGTGACAGCGAAAACATCATATACTTTCTCTTCTGCTCAATTTGCCCCAACAGTGGATATATCGGCGAATCCGGTAATAGCTTTAGATTTCGCTTCAATAATCACAAACTAAATATACGACAAAAAATGTTTACTCCCCAATTGCAGCCCATTTTAATCAACCTGATCATACTTTAGAAAATTGCAAATGTTTACTAATAGACTCCAAATTTAGTTCTACATACGCACGCAGAAAGAAAGAAAAATACTGGATTTTAAAATTAAATACACACAAGCTAGGGTTAAATAGGGACTTAGGTGTGTTGAATCTTTACAAATATTTCAATAGCTAAATTTTTTTTTTCAGATCTTCCAAGAAATTTTAATCTAAAACAAACAGACTTTCTCTACGGACGTGCCGCACGTTGTGAACAAACACACCACGTGATGTAAACACAAAAAAATATTCGGACGCTATCGTGAAATACGTTTTTTAATTCAAATTTAAAAATCGCTCGTTTCTGATGAAGGACCGAGGGCGGTCTGAAATATAAAATACAATAATAAAAATATACAAATACTGTCCCAAAAAAGTACATTTTTAAATTCAAAATTTTTATTAATATTCTTTCCTATACATATTAAGACAGTAAACGTGGATCATCACTATGTTATATATATATATATATATATATATATATATATATATATATATATGCGTTAATTAGTATATCATAAGGAATACATGCGAAGATCGATTTAAAATTAGACGTTTGGCCAATGCGTATTAGACCTAACAATGAAATATCTACACACTTTTTCATACCACATAAAAGATTAAATATTCCACACTTTTTTGTCAGAATCAAATATTGATTGCGTGTAAGAAATCATACTAGAATATATATATATATATATATATATATATATAGAGAGAGAGAGAGAGAGAGAGAGAAAGCGAGAGAGATTTTCGTAAGTGATTGCATGACTAGGAATGCTTGTCTGAAAGCAAAATATGCGCAAAGCAAATATAATTTTGCATATATAATTTTTATCGAAATATATTTCAAATGTATTTCGAAATATTTCCGAACTGAAAAAAATATCATACTACAATTAAATTATTTTTTCATTAACCTTTTCTGACGAAAACACTTCTTAATTAGATAGATAGATAGATAGATAGATAGATAGATAGATAGATACTGTTGAATACATATATATATATATATATATATATATATATATATATATATATACGTATCTGCATTTATATATGCCAAAATGAAGGATTTGAACTTTGTCAATGCCAGTCAAAAGTAAGTGATTCTTGAAAGGATTGTATTGCATATTTTAAACATATTCTCGTTGACACTTGACTTTCTTATTAATATGTTTGTAAAAAGATCGAAAGATAAAAAAACAAAGAAATGAATATTAAGCATATTTTGGTATAACACCTGTTTATTATAAGCACCTTCCAACTTTCACTACAGAAAGTCACACGAGTACAGATTATTTCAGACGAAGATCGAGATAAACGATCTCCATAAATCCCGCGTGTACAGAAGCAACTTTCATTAATCAGTTAATCCTAAATCAAAGTGTATCTCTAAAAGCTTTGGTTTTCCCATTAGTAGCCGAATTTCTTCATGTATCCGATAAATCTTCTTGATATAACAATCGGAATGAGGACAATGTTACCACCAGATTCTTCAATGTACGGCGAAAATCACGTGCTTAATATTGGAAACGGATAGGATCAATGAAAAATGTTTATTATTTCTTGAATATATTGTTTAAAGTAATGATGTTGATTTATCCAGGATATCGTAATTTGTATGATTGTCTCACTTAAATTATATAACAAGTGCATGACAAAAACTATCTTAAAACAAACAATGAAAAGACAAATAGGACAGACATTATCGCATGCGTGTAAACTAAAATTAAACACGTTAAAATTTTACATAGTATATTAATGTAGTTTAACAAATTTATATCTATAAAGAACTCTATTACTATGATAATGTGAAAAATAACACTATTTGATTGTGCAAGTGACAGGAATATTTCGCATTCGAAAAGCTAAGCCAAGTGCTGAAAAACAGTGCTTAAAACAAAAATTGCCATGTGATATCCATTCTCTTATATGATATATGAACAAACTTCTCATAGATTAGGAGAAAACTGGACGCATCAGAAATGTGGTTCTACAGAATGTTGCTCAAAATTCCATGGACCTAACTAGTCAGCAATGTGGAAGCCTTAAAAAAATCGAAAAAGAAATGCTGAGAAGCAGAAACAGCTGAAATAACTTTGATTCAAAATGAAATAGGAGGACTTGGAGAACATCACCCTCAAGGTGTATAGTGAAGGCAAGAGAGATAAGCTAAGACACTAGTCACGTAATTGAGGAACTTGCGTGAATGAATGACGAAAGTAGAGAGATCTTTAACAAAAGTAGATACATTTCCTAAGACTAATAAAAATAGAAAGTTTTAGAGACCCATGAAAGTCAATATCATGAAAGGATACAAAACATAGAAGAAGAATTAGAGAAATAAATTCCAGTTCTTTGTGATTCTCAATTCAAAAAAGATACTTTAATAAATACAAGTAGAACAAATGTGGTATTAATGATGAAATATATCAGTGAGGTTTAAGATAATTGTTTAGCCGTTGCAATAGGCCATATATCTAGTCTGAAAACTATAAACAAATGACATAAATAAGATCTACAAAAATATATCCTGGGATATGAAGATTGTTAATGCTTAATCTTTGGGTTTAACCGTTCGCACTCTGTCATTGCTGTGTTCTGTGACACTAAAAAATAAAATAAGTGCCTCATCACTAAGTGTGAAGACTATATCGCCCAATGAAATTTCAATACACATAAATTAAAAAAATCATACCGAAAATCATGTTTACAACAGGATCCATATAAAGTCGTTAGCCCAAGAATGAACATTAACCATCGAATCGGGTTGAGACCAATTGTAGAGTAATACTGAGAAAAATTTGCCTTACCAAGTATTCTCTGTCTTATTGAGTTAGGTATACATGAATACCTCTCTCTTGTAGGCTCTTATTCTTGCTTTCTTATGTGCCCTGTACTTTAAGGTTATAGGCAATCAGGGCCTACTACATCTTCTTGTCCTTTGTTGCTCATCAAGTATGTCACGCGCTGTTTTTCTCTGTCTTTTTCCCCTCTAATCGTCCTGTGAGTATCATATTCTCCAAGCTCTCCTTCCTCATTTAATGATCCAGAAACTTCAGTTTTCTATTCCTGAGATCTTCCTTTTCGTTTCCATTCTTTCAAAAACTTCGTTGTGCATGTTCGGACCCTGGTGCTATCTCCAACATCCTTCTGTAGAATTACATTTCTGTTGCTTCATGTTTTTGAAAAAATTGTCCAGCATTCGTTGCCATACTGGAAGGCAGATATCCTGTAACAGTCCAGTACTCGTTTCTTTGTTTTCAACAAAATTTTTGTGTCTCACAATTCTCTAGTCAGCTTTTGGAATGCACCCTTGACGATTCGGATTTTAATGTTGCACCTTCCGTCCTCTGCTAGAACACTTTTCAGGTATTTAATTTTATGTGCCAGTTTGATTATATTATTCCCGATCTGTAATTGGCATTTTGTATTCTTCTTTTTCCTCATGTTTGTTTTACGTGTAGTATATGCTTAGTTCATTCTTGGCTATCTTCTGAAGGAGGTTTTGTAGTTTCCTATGCTCATCTATTCCAGAAATCCTCAGTAATTATTTAGGTTAATGTATTGCCGAAATAAGCAAGAATGTTGGAGAGGCTACAGTTGTATTTATCTATGAAATCTCCATGAAAGAATTTCTTAATATTATCACTGAGTAATGTCAATGTTTATTGTTTTTACGATAATCTTGTAGTGTAATTTAAAATTAATTATAATTATGGATACTGAATGATAAAGCACAAGCACATTTATGAGAATAAAACCTACACTAGAACAATTTATGTTATACAAATGAGAATCAAAGTAATACAGAGAAATGACCCATGGGTTCTTTTTGTAAGATAACTTCCCGAAATCTATTTCGATATCGCAAGTGTGTCTTACATTGGCACGTATTAGTGAATTTATTGGATTGTGATATTTTAAATATATTTCAATATAATTGTATTTAGTTTTATCACAGTCATATACATATTAATTTTGTGAAAATTAAATAACATTCTCTCTCACCGTACTAAAATTCGCTAATAAATAACTTTAGTATATCGAGGCAGCAAGTAATTTTCTAAACATATTCTATTAAATATAAGAGACAATTAATGTCTATTATGTTTAATCATGAGCCGTTCTAAACGTCGTATTTTTGCTTTAATTTCAGTTGAAAATAAAGAAAAAATTCTCCAACATTTGGATAATTATTTATTGGTTTTCTTCTAAGCTTTCGGCTCACATGAGCCATCTTCAGAGAGGTAGTTTAAACTGAAATATTATAAAATCCACCATCACCGACGATTTTATTTTGTGTTGACATAAAACTCCGCTTGGCAACGGCGGTGTGACGTCATAAAACCTTATCGCAATCTTAAGAACTGCGTTTATTATTTTTGGTAACTATTGCCGTTGCCAAGTGGAGTGGGGATCTTCATATCGAAATGGCCATTCAACATCATTGAATTAATCCTTTTTTAATTTATATTTGCTCTGTAATATTTTATTACATGGAGCTCTCTTCCTGTATCATTTATTAATATTAAAATAAAATTTTTAATATTAATTAGGATCGGGTTTTTGAAATTTACCTTAATGCTTTTTTCCCTTGGATTGAAGTATCTGAATTAAAATATATATATATATATATATATATATATATATATATATATATATATATATGGGTGGATATCTGTGCGTGCATTTCGCTGAGTTTGCGTGCGTGTGTATTGTTTAAAATATCTTGTATCCATTGGAAAACAGCATTTAGATTTTTTTTAAATTGCGCATAGCAAAATTGCAACACTGGATAGTGACAATTTCAGGTATATAGTGATTACCAGAGCATTTTTTACTTTTAAGCGCTGTGAAACATTTAAGCGATTAAAGGAAATCAGGGAGATAGAAACCAGCCTTTCCCTTATTATTTTTAGGGTTTATGCTTACGGTTACTCATCTTAATGAAATACTATTCATTTAGATTAATTTTGATTTAGAAATAATTTTAAAGTTTAGAAGCGAAAAAAATCAACAAATAAATAAAATTTATAGATAAGAATTAAAAAAAACAACAAAGGTTACGACAATAACAAATTTAATGACAGGTTTATCATAAAAAGAACGAAGAACTTCGCAAGAAGGAACAAATGATTGGAAACCTGAAGCTGCCATTGTCTGTTCACAGTTCATTCTCATGTCTATAATCCCCAATTGGACTTCTTGCATTCATCTACGCGCAAATACCTTTGGAAATGATATTAATCCTTCTCTTACCTCCAGTTATGGATTAAATATCAGGACATAATGGGTTCTATAGCCTTGGCTAGCAACCAGCCTACCGCAGAATATAATGGCAACCTACTGCGGGATAATCTTCTGCCCAGTCATGCATGTCTCATTCAAGACATAATCGTCCAAGCGTGTATCACGTATGGTGCTGAACTGACATAGTCTCTTCAATCTATCTATCTCCCTCTTTTTATGTATAACTATTTCCCTGCTATATATATATATATATATATATATATATATATATATATAACTATTTCCCTGCTATATATATATATATATATATATATATATATATAGCAGGGAAATAGTTATATATAGCAGGGAAATAGTTATACATATCTCTCCCTCTCTCTCTCTCTCTCTCTATATATATATATATAGAGAGAGAGAGAGGGGGGTGAGAGAAAGAGAGTGAGAAAGAGAAAGAGAGCGTGGGGAAGACTGCGCGAGAGAGAGTGAGGTGGAGACAGGAGGAGATAGAAAATTTTATAAGACCGAAGCTGAATTAAAAAAAGTATATATTTAATGCAACAAGTATTCATTTTTTAACATAATCTAATATATTGCCAATGCCAATATATATATATATATATATATATGTGTGTGTGTGTGTGTGTGTGTGTTGCTCCACAACTTGTCTAAGGTTTAAGATTTTGTTGACGTTTTAAACGAATTACTACGCGACATTGGTTTCTACATGAGTGGTGTTTTCAGGTAATTTGCAATAACTGATTTTACCGTTTACTGTTTTTGTAAGAACGCTGACAAAACGGTGATTTTTTTGAACGATGACGTAACAGGAAATTTTTGAACGCGCAATTTTTAAAATTACAAGAAATTATAACGTTTTTATCCATGATTATATGAACCTAATAGGTGTTTTTGTATGGTTACACTTAGTCATAATTTCTGTTCTTTCATTTAATAATACATTTTTGTTTGGGAATAGCATAATCGTTATCTTTTCTTCCTTCAAAATTTAGGAAAGAAAGGTAGCGATTATGCTTCTTAAAAAATCGGTTAACGGTTAAATCAGTTGTCGCCAATTCCCTGAAGACACCACATGGTAGAACGCTAGGTCGCGTAATAACTCGTTTACAAATTACGAATATCCGCAAGTTCTACAATATAATTTTATTGAACACCTTTTAATACAATTGTCTACTGGTCTAATTTTATTATGACCAAAAACATAATAATAATCAATCAATCAATCAATCAATTAATATATATATATATATATATATATATATATATATATATATATATATGTATATATATTGCATCAAGTATATTTCATCTACAAGCCTGTATACTCTTCGTTGCCAAGCGGTTAAAGCACAGCCGATCAGACTGTGGTTTCTCCTGCAAATGCGGACGCACTTTCGAATTCTACTGGAGTACTCATTTTCATTTAGAAGTTGTGCAGACTAGTAAACGAAATAATTACTTTTAAAATAAAAATGGCTGACATTTGTTAAGTATTATTTTTATTTCGTCTATTTACCTAATCAAATTTATTTCCCTCTGACTCTCTCTCTCTCTATATATCTATCAATATATCTATCTATGTTTCTATCTAACAAAATTGAAATGCATGCAAAAAGACTCACTGGAATAGTTTGACACAATGAATGTAGATCATGTTCTCTGAAATATACTGTTTTTCGAATCAACGTCATTCTTGAAACTAAAATATGTATCTTATTTCAATCTGCTTGTTTAATGTTTTTAAACTTGATAAATACAACTCTGGAGATGTTATTTATGAACTTTTCTTTCTTTTTCAGGTAAGTCCTTTGTTTTCAAAAAATACCGCCAAATATTTTTGCGGCTAAGGTAAAAATTATATATTTTATGTAACATTTCAATTTTTATTCACATTCAGTTTTTGTATAAATTGTTACGTTTACATTTCTAGCACTTTTCTATTTTTCACATTAAAACCTCAAAACATATTTCTGTTCATAATTCAAAAACGCAAAATATGAAACTTTTTTATTATTATTTACATTTGGGCGTCTCAGAATAGTTGATCCGTAAACATATTTCAGTTTCCAGCTCATTCTGATGTTAGGCTGTTTGGAAAGAAAAAAAACAAAACAAACGCCTGTTTTTCTCTAAAATATAATAATTATCTGCTTAGCCTGAAAGGCAATTGCTTTTAAACACGACAGCATTTTTGGCAACGTAAACGCTCCTGATCTATTTTAAAAATATCTGAATAGTTGTCTTCATTACTAAATTTTACACAGTATAAGATTCAAAATTCACCCAAGGTAGAGAGTTACATTTGAAACTGAATTGCTAAATAAAGTGTGTGTGTGTGGGGGGTATGAATGAAAAAGAAATTGTAAGATGTGAATGCTATGAAATGTATATTCTTTTCCATGAAATGGCAGCTCTTTGGAAAAACACAGCCTGATTATAACTTTCTCCATAACTTTAGAACAAAGAGGAAATTGAATTTTTTATTTAATGTGAAAGCGATTTAAAGGAAATGAAAGGGTGAAGCAAAATTATCTACCACTATCTACATGAACATTTGTCATAGAAAAAGTGAAAATGGTTGCCTATCGTCGGGTTCACACTTTACCCGGTCTTTTGTATAGATTTATCCCTTGTTTTCTGTTTAGGATTGGGTTTCCGGTTCCTACTAAAGTCTACTTCAAATTTATACGTCTAACGACTCGGCCTAAAACTAGTATTTTTTTAAAATATTGAATTAATTTTATTTTTCTCACTAAAAGTAGATAGGTTCGCCTATTATTGGATTTACATAACTCCCTGTTTTTGTTTTTGTTTTTTTTTAACAGTTGTAAAGATTATTCCATGTTTCCTGTTATGTTTAGGATTGGTTTTCGAGTTCTTAACTCATTTTATTCTACTGCTAGTGAGTCTTAGGCCTTGTACATATTTGATATCATAATAAAAACAGTGTAGCGTTAGGTTTGCAACCTTATATCTGTAAAAAAGAGGCCGCAGAAGGGAAATAAGTCTTCATCTAAGTCATCGTTAGCGATGCTGAATTCTATCAAGGCTGGAACTAATATGATTTTGCAAGATTTAAGCATTGCGATAGTAAACAGATATTCCTGGAGTGATAGAATGAGTCTACCAACTTTCCAGCATCATCGCTGTGGTGATTTAAATTCTTCTTCTTCTTCTTCTTCTTCTTCTTCTTCTTCTTCTTCTTCTTCTTCTTCTATGTGCCCTGTCCTTTCAGAATGTAGGCGATGATGGCTTTCCACGTCTCCCTATCTCTGGTGGCTCTTAGTAGGCTTTCTTTTGTTACATCCCGCAACCCTTGCACCGTCATCCACCTGATCAGGTCCTTCAAATACGTTATCCGCTGCTTTCCCCTGTCCCTTTTTCCTTCTATCTGGCCTGTTAGTATCAGGTTCTCCAAACCCTCTTATCTCATTGCATGTCCCATGAATTTTAGCTGTCTTTTCCTAATGTTCAGTATTAATTTCCTTTTTGTTTCCATCCTTTCCAAAACCTCGTCATTGCTTACATGCAATCCAAGACTCTGTTCTTTGTTTCTAGCAAAATTTTCCTGTTTTCCTTTACTCAACTTTTGAAATGCTTCGTTTGCCATGCCAATTCACTTTCGGATCTCTGTGTCGCACTCTCCATCTGCTGTTAGAACACTTCCCAGGTATACATGTTTTAGAACCCTTCCCAGGTATACATGTTTTAAAACACATGTAACATGTATAAGATTCTCCAAACTATCAACTATAAACTATAAGGAAAAATGAATTTTTTTTCATGGATCTCAAGTCTTTCCTGCAAGCCAAAAAAGCATGTTGCATTTGAACAGTGAGATAATTAAGTTTCGTTTTTTACACTGACAAATGTTAAATGAAAAAGTCTAGCATAACTAAAAGATAATCTGAATATTTAAAGTCTGTTTATACTTTATTCAAAATAAGAAAACATACATTCATGTTTACATTTTCCTTCATTATGAAATGAAAGCTCTTTTGATTAATCTCCAAATTTATCTGTATGATATCAAGTCAGTAAGGAGAAAGAGATGATTTCGGTCAAGTTTAATCTAGAGAGACCGAAAGAAGAATCGCTGGTTGATAGATTATCAGAATTTGCTTTACACTTGAGATAAATAATGATAGGATCAGTTAAACCTCCCTTAGCACAGAGGGTCATTATAAAACCATTAATACACTAGAATTTTCCAAACCGAACGTTTACAATATTATTGATATTATCATTTACCTTTATATGTCATTGTTCTCTCTTGGTCTGGGTGACCATATTGATGTGGTGTAATGGTCAGCAAACTTGTCTCGCTAGTACAATTAGAACAGAGTAGTGAATTCAGTCCTCACTAAATGCCCACACTTTTGTCCTTGTGCCTTAGTTATATATATATATATATATATATATATATATATATATATATATCCCTGAGTATCTGTTCTTATTTTAATCGGTTAACTAAAGTAAAACAAAGTTTTATTTCAGAAAGCAAATTAAAAAGCCAATATTAAAAATAAAATTTTTAGTTAAATATATTAAAATACCCAAAATTAATTTTCCATCAGGTTCCAAATAAATCTGTTTTAATTTGCTAATATCAAAAGATGTCTTTCAAAAACTAAAGAAAGTATTAATATACAGAAAATAAATCCTTATAAAGAGAAGAAAAGGGTGTTGAACTGCAATGTAAGTCAGCACTTTATGTTAGACAATCGATGAAGAGATGACGAAGCAAAACAAATATCGTTCTACAGAAGTGTAATGAGAAAAACATGGATGAACATTTTGAGTAACGATAAAGATTGAAAAAAATGTAGGAAGAATGGTGACACTGACCCAGAAAGATGCAAATGAAATTTCTAGGAAACATAATGAGGAAAGAACTCTTGGGAAATATTACACTCACACAGTATATGGAATATAAAATGAACAGTAGAAAACAGATATCTAACGACTTTATACAAATGGAAAGCTGAAATTTGAAGTAGAAGTGAAAGTTAAAATATATATTTTTTTAAGCTATGTTTGCAAAAAGGGTCTTAAAGAATTTACAGAATTCTTATGACTAAAACCAGAAACATCTTGTACTTATTTAATAGAGGTATTGAAAAAGAGTTGTGATGCAGTGGACAGCAGCTTAGAACGAGCAACCGAAGATCCGAGTTCGGACTCCAGTTGAATTTGTTGCATTCACTTCAACGCAAAACCCCTTGAAAAAGTTTTAATCCGTCTCTTCCTCCAACTTCGGGTCAAGTAACAAAACGGATTTGATTTTATAGCTTTGATTGGCAGCAAGTCTGTCGTTGAAAATAATGCGAAAAGATATTCTACCCAGTCAGTCATGTCCCTTTCAATACACGATAGCCAAAGCGTGTATCACGTATGGCACTTAACTGACTGACTCAGAAATCTACTTGACTAATCATGTATTTGTGATTTGCTATTTGCTAAATATTAAGGAAAAGCTTTCCTAGGGTGTTTAAATAACATACGCTATTAACGTGGGATTGTTTTCGATTTTGGAAAGCTTATGACGAAAACAAGTCAACGTGTCCTTAAAAATTATTCGTCTATTTTGTTTTAAAAACTCTTGAATATTTTAAGTGAAAACGCGATCAGAATTTTGTTTATTTTAAATATAATTTATGTAAAAAAGAAACTAAAATGGTTTAAAATAGTCATTTACAGCACTTAAATGTATATAAAGCCTAACGCAAAAAATATTTTTGACTTGTTTTCTTTTATATTTTTATTTTCTTTTTATTCCACACACTTTCATCTCATTGTCAGAATACGAGAGAAATTATTAAAACCAATTCCGGTGTGAATGTGATGCTTATCATTAAATAGCGATTATCAGGCAATCAATTTCTGACGAGTTTAGCATATCGACTGTCCGCTGCAATTTGCCCCGCATGATTCATTCGAACTAACCTGATCCACCCACACACAGTAAACAGTTTGGGCTAATCGATACTTAAAGATACGGAGAATGATCATTAACAAATTTTGGCTGCGAAATGTGACGGCCAAGTTAAGTGGTCATTGATGCAGGACTTGTACGGAAATATTTTACACTTCCGTCATGTAATTGTCAAGACGATCAAAAATTATACATATATATCATTTGAAAAATTCCAAGCGCCACCTTTTTACTCAAATACGAACTAATAAAGAAACTCCAAATACGTTTTGAATACGTCATATAAATGAAAGATATGATATACATTGGAACGGAAAGGTCTATCTCTGTTTATTCGTTAAGCGTGACCTAATATTGGAAAATTTTCAGTGCTTAAAATAAAATATTTTGCAGTAGATTAATAATACGAGGTTCTTCATAATGAGTATGACTCAAAGGAAATGTAAACTTTGGAGATTTTATCAACAATTTTAACCCATTTCTCGAGATTTTATTAAAAAACGACAAAAATTCATTAAAAAGATCGACGTAAACATATGCTTGGCTATAAAAATCTCCTAAGCACACCAAGCATAGAGATGAATACAATATGGTACCAGTCCTACGAATAACAAGAGAAAATCATTAGTGTCAAAACTTTCAATATGAGCTCTGGTAAAATATACTAGAGAAAATTATTAACAAAAAATACAAGAGAAAACAACACAAAAATTGCAATATGAACTATGGTAAAAATGTTACTCAACATATAAATTTGGTTGTTGTTGTCCTTCAGGACACATAGCCCAGTGGATATAGACGTTGGGTTGCTCCAGTGACAAAGTGTTGTGAGTTTAGTACCAGGCTACAGCACTAGGGAACATGTAACTTAGAGACTTGTAAGATAACTCATCGATAACAAAAGTGGCTTCGCACAAGGAATGAGAATGATATACCTAAATGATTATAATAAAGGATTTGGTTCCAAATTTCTAGCACCTGAAGAAGGCTGGAGGGTACAACGGCTGAAACGTTGTACAAATGGCATCCAAGTTGAGGACAAAATTGCGCCAAATTGTAAGTGGTGGTCGAATCTATCTGACCAAGTGCAGTTGGCCTTTAACATAAAATAAACTAAGACGTTATCAGGCTTGCTACATCAGGATTTTGGTCCGAAACCTTCCTTGGTCCCGCCTCTTTTGGCTAAAGATGGTACCACTTTACTAAAGACCCCTGATAAAAAATGTAATGCTGGTTTAAGGATCTTTTAATAACACCTTTGATGTAGATTATACCGTTTTGGATAGTGTTTTTCAGCGAGATTTGCACTCCGAGCAGGATATTGATCAATCTCTCATAGAAGTTATTGGATGCAACAACATCAACACAGGCACAGCCCCTGGACTTGATGGCATTCCAATTGAATCGCTGGTTCATTGTAGTGTGATTTTTCACAGGGCAGTACATTCTCTGATTATGTCTGTCTGGAACAATAATCCAATTACTCATGACTTCATTTGATGCCAGTTTGATCGAACTCTACAAAGGGAAAGGCTAGAAGACGATTTGTAGTAGATAGGGCGGAATCTCACTGCTTGAATTTGTTGAAAAGGTGTTTATGAGATTGCTCTCGAATCGGTTAGAGAAATAATTTTGCAAATGAGTTATTCCTGAGTGACAGTTTATCGAGAATCTTTTTGCATGTAGTCGCTTTGGTTTGACTAACATGATTATACATAAGCACCTGATGAGGTCTATGTAGAGCCTGACATTTTTGTTGGTGGAAAAAGCTTAAAGTTGTTATCCATTTTGTTTCTTTAGGCAATGCCCTCTCAAATAATCGCTCTCTACATGCGGAAATCAGGGAAGCTTCAGTGCTTTTTTAGCAAACTAGAAGATATGGTTTTGTTTGATAACAATCTCCTTGAGAACCAAACTTTCTATAAAGGAGAACTGTATGTTGTGCATTCTTTTGTATGCCTCAGAGACTTGGACACTCTATAGGGGGCAAATCAAGTTACTTGAGAGATTTCACAAACATTTCATCCGAAAATTGATCCCACATTCTCGGGACCAAATGGGGGACTCGCACCCATGACAATGCTGTTTTGTCCAACGAGAACACAGTAATAATATCGTTATTGGTGATGTGAATATGAGTTTGAGTTTTGTTTAATACGCATATAAAACTCTGTTTTATTTAATGCCAAAAAAGTGCGGTTTTAAGGTATTCATTAATGTTCAGTCATAACGAGAAGGTTGATTTGGTCAGATTTTGATGAAAATGTTTTTATCTTTTTCCTCTATTTTATAAAACTGACGATGTCTTCTAGTTAATATTCAAAAATGTATTGCTGGTAATAATGTTTTCCTTCAAAAATGTATATTTTTCCACAAAAGTCTATCTTTATGTATATATTTCAATAAAAAGCCTATTTTTATACTTTCATAGTGTTTTGACCCTAATTTGGGGGTTACTATTTGCCCATAGCTGGGACCCTCACATGTGCTACCACACAGGGTCAGAGTGGATCTTGGAACAATAGCAATTAAGAGGTGGTTCCATGCTTCTTCCAACCTTCCAATCAGAGGCATTGCTGCCGGATGCAGGTTACTGTCATACCCAGGACCTGGTGATGTGAAGTCAGGTGCGTTGGGCAGGCAACTTGGTGCGAATGTACGACTCAAGGCTCCCTAAACAGCTGGAAAAGACTTCAGTGTAAGCCAGGAAAAAGGTTTAAGGACAATGTTTAAACTTTGGAGGTGCAAAATTGTATGAGAATAGCATGGTTTCTCGTGCTAAACTTAGGAGAATCTGCTGGAGACATGAATCTTTACCAAATGATTGTGGCCCTGTTTGGACTTGTGGTAGGTCTCTGTTGTTGAAGGCAGAACTGGCGAATCCGGAATCATTCCTGTTTCTCCCCTTGCTGATATTAATTCTGAATCCCCTATTATTCACGTCCATTTTTTCCATAATTTTAAGTCGTCTGGTGGTCTCCTACAACATTTCAGAATTTATGGGAATAATGTTCCAGCTGCTGCGGCCCCGAGAGATCATTTGGAATGCCTCATCTGTCATACTCTATGAAAATAGCTTGCAGGTCTTAAGAGTCATTTAAGATCGCACGACCAAGATGAGTACACTTAGGAGGGGAATGAGGGGATGGCACTCATCTGACAATAAGGAGCAATCAACATCATGTATGTTCGTATCTATGGATGTATATATGTATAGGTCTGATACTTGTCATCATGAAGAACTGATTTTAATGTTCACATTGTTTTAATCTAAATGTTTTATTTCTAATCCGCTAAAACATATTTACCTCTATAGATATAGTAGATTGTACCGAGTATAAATGTTAATATCAGTTAATTCACTATAAAACAAAATAGTAACTGTTCTTGGTTCAACTTTAAAGTTAATTCTTTATGCGCAAATATAATGTGAGTTCACATTAGATATGTAATCATAAAAGACAACTTTCTGGCTGATATTAAGATTTATTATTAAAGGAAATTACATAGAGCGTGCATTTATTTTACTCATAGAATATTGAAAACATATAAACTACACAAAATAACATGCTATGTATCCCACTAGATGATTACTTCAGTATTTTCATGAAAATACGATCTCTGCCACATTATATAACATTATTTAATTGTGCCTCCAGTCCGTCAGTTAAGTTCCATCCGTAATACACGCTTGCGCGATCATTTCCGGAAATGAATATATGACTGAATGAGCAGATGGTTTTCTTGTAGTGAGATGTCTTTACTTTCTTACTATCTTTAGTCCACTGCTTGCCAGCCAAGGCTACAGAATAAAAACTTTGTTGTTATTCAACCTATAACTAGAAGGAGAAGAAACGGATTATTACGTTTCTCGTGGTTATTAGCGCGTTAGTGAATGCAGTGAATTCAACTGAAATTAAAAATAGAATCTTCCATTCTTCGTTCCAGGCCGATAATTACTGAACTACAACACACATAGGCAATTGTTCCTTCACGGATTTTAAATTATATTAATTTCAAAATTAATATAAATTTATAGCAGGTTTTATTGCTTTTTAAAAGTGTCTTTTTCATATTGTTTTTTTTTATCACATGCATCTATGTTAATGGTGAACCATAATTTTTATTGGGTAATTATCAGGGGATACTTTGAACCATTCTATTATTTTAGCTACATTCAGGCCAATTTCGCCAAAGAGGTTAATACTGGCTTTCAGTGTAAGAATTAACACAGTTTTGATTGAATATTCTTTAGAGCAACTCGAAGTTCATTGAATATTCTTCAGGAGGCAACTCGAAGTTGTGTAATGTTTAGCAAGTTTGTCTCGCTAGAATCATTACAAATTAATAGTGACTTCGCTCCTCACTGGTTACTCCATATTTCCAGCCTTGTGCCACATCTAGTAAATCTTATTAGTTTTAGAGTTTCAGGCTTTTAGGAGTGAGCTTTACCTTTCAAATTATTCTTGTCCTAGTAAAATTACCTGTAATTTTCTTGACATGAACATCAATTTGTAGAGGCCTACAAATTTAATGCCTATTTCTACGTTGAATATTTTCATAGAGGATCAATTTTAAGCTAGCCATAGCGTGTAAACAAGTTAGGTGTACATTTATGAATATACATGCAATGTTCAGTAATCCGTTTAGTTTAATTTGTTTTTCAATGTGTACACACTTGTGCAAATGAATTGAAAGACCTAATTTAGTTTCTTTATTTTCATCACACAGTCAGTTTTAGATCCACTGAAGTGACAGGGTGCAATCGAATTATGTTCTTTCTTCAGATTAGGTTATTTGCAGTCATGAACAGTAATATGAATTTTTTTTTTTTGAGGACTATGATTAAACTTGTTTGGCCTTTAAATCTAAGGCATCATCGGGGATTGCATCAAATATATTATCACACTCAAACTCGACTATCGATTAGTTGTTCTAAGATTATTGTCTGCGATGGAAATTACTCCAAGGATGTGTACCAAAATTGTAGCACTGCTCGAACAGACTGGCAAGCCTTACAGAGAAATCGTGGATATTGTTGACTTAAGCTTTATATATATATATATATATATATATATATATATATATATATATAAACACGGATGATTGTATGTACCTTAATATTTCGTTAAACTTCCCTAATAACTTCCAATATTATAAACTGCTTCTTATGCATTTTAAAATTCCTGTTGTGACTTCAAAATAAAGAGTTGCGAAATAAGTTTATATTTACCCTGCTATTCCACAATAGCGAGTTTTGACACAAGGTTGTTTTTTGTGTATAAGGAACCCGAGCGAGTTCGCTCGAGCCACTACTAAAAGATAACCCAACCATCCACTACGGAGTTCCTGGCTACATGCTTGTCTGAGCATATCTAACCTTGTTTTAAACTATCCTACAGACCCACTAAAAGGCTGGTCTGTACAACAAGACATCACTTAATTTATAACGTCTGATAATATCGAAAGGTTGGAACCATGGTATTGTAATCGGTTGATCTTACTAGTTTGAATATTTAACGTTTGTTAAATCATGATTTTTTATATTTTTAAATGTGTATTAGGCACTTTTAAAACACCTGTGTACTGGTTTAATTTAACTGTGACAAGTAAATGCTATATATATATATATATATATATATATATATATATATATATATATATATATATATATATATTCTAAACACGTATATTGTTAAATATAAGATACAATGAATGTCTATTATGTTGAATTCTATGCAATTCTAAACGTCGTATTTTCAGTCGAAAATAAAAACGAAAATTCTCCAACATTTGGATAATTTTTTATTAATTTGGTTCTAAGCTTTCGGCTCACATGAGACATCTTCAGAGAGGTTATTAAGACGGTAACGTTAATCACCAACGATTTCATTTTGTGTTGACATAAAACTCCGCTAGGCAACGGCAAGAGTATATATATATACCAACAGTATAGCCCGGCGTTGCTCGGGTGTAATGAAAGCTTTAAATCTAATTCATGGTCCTGGAGCTCAGAATCTTTGGAGGTTGGCACGAAAGACTACAAAGCAATAGTTGTTTCCAGTTAAAGCGAAACCGTAGACTGAAAGAAAAATGAATGGATATGAGTCAAATTTTGATTTCCTGGTATCGATATGAGTTTTTTTTTGTCGTAAACTGAATTTTGAAGGCTAAATAAGTCCTCTGAGTAAATGGTATCATGGCTGAGACTAAGAACTGCAATTATATCTACTTAGAGCCAAACCCGAATCTAAAACTAAAATAAAATGCCTGAAAAAATGCAGAAATACAGGCAGATAAACACACACAAACATCTTGCCTTTTATATATATATATTATTAAATTTCTGCACTATTGCAAGAACTGCAACCTTGAAGCTCCTGAATATCGTTTCTTATGTCTTTGTTTATGAGTGTATCAAAGTTGATTAAAATCGGACCACTCCTTCTATAACCCGATTTTATCGATTATCGATTTTCGATATTTATTGGAGATACCTCGACACAAAATCTAGCTAAAAACACTCGCAGACGCTTATACTACAACTATGTAAATTTTCAAGAAATTCGTTTCAGCTGTTTCGGAGTCTATAAGTAACGGATACACACACAAAGGCGCACACACAGGAAAAGTTCCATTTATAAATAAGTTTATATATATATGTAAGTATATATATATATACTATTACTTATATTAACTTTTACAGTGAAGAACAACAGCAATCAAGTTGAACAATCCCAAAAATGTAAATCGTGTAAGTAATTAAAATACTTCAGCTTTGATATATAGACGTGTATATATATATATATATATATATATATATATATATATATGAGTGTGTGTGTGTGTGTGTGTGTGTGTGTGTGTGTGTGTGTGTGTGTGTGTGTGTGTGTGTGTGCGCGCGCGCGCGTGCGGGCGTGCGTGAGTTAGATAAAAATTTAAAAAAATGGAATATAATACTTCCATCTAATTTCCACAGCTCTATTTTTCAAAATTACACAAATTACACAAAAAATCTTAAAATACTAAAAATAGATTTATTCCATAAAATCGTCACTGGCTTCAAATTCCAATTGAAATAACTAGGAAATCACTTGTAACTCTTCGAGACGGTCACTTTGTTTCAGTTGGTGAATGCCGCCATAAGCATTGCCTTCAGTTCATTTGTGATGTTAAAAATTATGTTGTTGGTTTCTCACTCAACTGTGGCTCACACTTAATCATCAAGGGGTTGCAGTAGAAGAATTAGGTAGCCAGATGTAAGGAGTCTTGTGGTTGCAAAAATTGTTTGAGTGCCATGATCGGGTTTTTGTGGAACTAGTCTGGTTGCCACATGTAGCGTCTTCCAAAAGCAACCCTCTTGACCCAAATAAGTATTATACCTTCTCAAAACATTTGAGTCTAAACTTTGTGGGAAGATAAATGTAGGCATAACGTCACCATCAATTGTGATAACTTAAATCATATTCGTAATCGCCATTTATATATATATATATATATATATATATATATATATACGACGTTTACATCCTCTTTGAATCAACCGGGTATCACGAACTCTGAAGATACTGACTGACGTAAAACAGTAACTCTTCAGAAATGGCAATAAAATATTTAAATAGATCCTCACCTAATTTAACCCACTACATTTATAGTCAAGAGAATTTATTTAGAGCACCTTTTGCAGCATATAGCGCTATAGTGATGGAACATTCCATTGCTCGCATGTTTAAATAATGCCAGCAGTAGGTGTCAAAAGTGATCTAGACGACCATGGTTCATTTGTCCTGAAAATACAAACGAAAAACACAAAACAAAACCAAACAAACAAAACAAGAAAGCGTAGTAATGTCAAGAAGTCACCATTCAAAAATTCCATGTTATTTATTTGTTATTTTGGTATTAGAATCTATTTTGTCAAGAAGTAATGCATGATCATGTACTTGCCGGAACAAAAAAACGATACATTGATACTCAAGTGCCTTAATTTCTCTCATCTTTCCGTGTAAAACATTGCATCCTGCTAACATTGGCTGTATGATGCATTGGTCTTTGTCAATATTGAGAGTTTGTCATTTACCAGATGTTCAATTATAGGAAGGTTCATTTGACTTCTGCTACTATAGTCGCAGGTAAACTGAGTCGGTAGTAACAGAAACCACAAGTGACTTTGACAGATAAATAAGAGGAATGTAATCGCGGAAAAGAAATCGAATGACGAACGTTTGTTCTTCGGGAGAAATTTATGTACTACGTCATACAAAAATTATACTTAAATACATGTGTCTGCAAGTGGAGAAATACATATCACATATATCTACCTCAATATATAAGGTGAAACTAAAAGAAAATCCTTACATATTGTTGGAAGATGTTTTCCGATCTGGAAAGGCCGTTGTATTGATTCCGAATTTAAAGATGTCGGATTCATCTATGTCCCAGCGAGATACGGCACCATGTTTTGTAAGCTGCTTGTTCTAGCTAGATACGGCACCATGTGCTTGCGAGTTTTTGTGGGAGTCAGATTTAGCCTCAACTTGGGCCGAAGAGCAATGCAGAAAGAAAACGACCTTCTGTCAACGAACTGAAAAAATGACTAAAGCTTGTGTCATTATACGTTGTAACATCACGAAGCAACTGCCATGTAAATCAGGTTACTTATCTCCACCAAAGGAAGAGAAGCGCTCTCTGTATCCCAACAAATGTAAAATTAGACTGTGATTTAATATATCATCATCCCTAATAATTGGGAATCCTTATGTTTCAGATGTTCGTGATTAAATTTTATCTGGAACATTTTACACGTTCTTGTATTGACACACAACTGAAAGATATTCGATAAAACTAATCGATTTTCTACTAGTATATTTCGGATTTAAGCTGTTAGGTTTTGTGTGTGCGTGTTTAAATGAATCTTGAAGTATTGTCAGGTAGATATAACGTAAATCATCTACATAAGCATATAGCAATATGAACAATGTAACGATTTTTGACAGTGGTTTGATCAGAAACGTAATTTTAAATTAAATAAAAGTCTTAATCTCTGCATCTTGTTGTCTGTTGTCTTTAACGATATATATATATATTCCATTTTAAAAGAGTTGATATATAGATAGATAGATAGATAGATGAAAGTGTATATTAAAACACCCAAAGGCGATAGCTAAACGCAATCGTTAAAATATACTGTGTATATATATATATATATATATATATATGTGTGTGTGTGTGTGTGTGTGTGTGTGTGCACGTTCAAGATTTATTTATTTATTTATTTTTAACGTCTTAAATGCCCTTTGCATGCGATTTAATGTCAGAAAATATTTTTAGATTGACAGAATTACTTTTGCAGAGGATATACTATATTGATTAATGATACATTTTCTACTAATTAACCCTTAGCTGGGGAAAGATTTGAAATAATACTTTTCCTAAGTAGTATATATGTATAAGTGAATATAACGAACCCAACGAAAATTAGAACTCCGCTCTATGACTAACAATTTCCTATCCTTATCCATTGCACCACTCGCATATCCAAGCTTACAGCACCTGGAATTCAAATTTAATATATTGACATGATAATTAACGATCGTAATTGAGCGTATACTTTTACATTAGTCGATAAGATATGCGAAAGCTGAGAATTCAATAAAGTTGCGTGGTGCCTAACCTTTTATTTGTTCTGCTGTAGAGTATAGGGATATTCTTTTTCATTTCCTTCTTCCCACATTTTTAATCAAATCTGTAATTTTCTCTTTTCCCTTAGTACATCCTATAATTATTTTTTTCTATTTTTTTAAGGAAATGTGTTTTATTTCTTCTTTGTTGTGTTGTTCTTTCTTTTCTTCTTGTAATCAAGATTTGGTTTCCGTTGCTCTTAGCAGATCTCAGGTACGTTTTCGTTTCTTGAGAGTATCTATCAATTTCTCTTTTCCGTTGCTTGGTAACATCGTTCTTTATTTATTTAAAAGTATCATTTTCGTTTCTTTTTACCCACCTTGTATTTTATTTCTGCATTTTTCCTTTGATGTGATAAAAGTATTTTTTCGTCCTAAAGCACTTAGACACTTGCTATGTCTCAGAACGATCGATCTCTATGACGATACATTTCCGGGTGATTTTCTTTTAAGTGCCATGTCTTCTCAGCCCTTAGATGGTCATGGAACTTACATCTCTAATTACCTTTTGACGTTTCATCCTCTCACTTTGCTATCCATTCACTCAAACTCCTTAAATAGTTCACTCGCTGTTTTCGCTGATACGCTTAGCTTGTTAGTATCCAATTCTCCAACCCTTGTTATGTCTTGTTAGTATCAAATTCAACAAGCCATCTTTCAGTTTAAAGCGATATCAGCTATTATACGCAGCATTGGTCCTATATTCTCAGATTTTGCTAGATTTTAATTCTTTGCTTAAAGAAGTCATCTTCCATTATTCAAATGCAAACTGACGTATGTGTGATAAGTTAGTTGGTGTTATTATCTAGATAGTTATGATTCTGCAAACGCTTGAACATGAAGTTACTAATACATCGCTCATATATTGGGAACTATTGCTTGGTATATACAATCTTCTTTAAGTTCATTCATCGAGATAAAATATATATATATATATATATATATATATATATATATTTGTTTTTGAAGTATAACTAATTGAACACTTTCACAATACAGTATTTCTAATGTTTCAGGGTCTTACTTTTTCCAGTGGCTCCATCTTCTTGAGATCATTTTACGATAAAAAAAATAAAACTAAAATTTTGAAAAGAAATGACTGTGTTGTGTAGACATTGTTTAAGTATCACACTAGATAAAAATTAAAAATTAGAAAAAATAATTAGAATTTAGAAAAAATAAAGAAATATAAACATTAATATAGATGACAAAACCGATAAAATAACGAATGAAAATATCTATATATAATAAATAATTACTATGGCTTTAATCAAACACATAGTTTTGAATAGAGTAAAAAACAAAGTAAATAACTAAAAAGGTAAGGTGGGTACGAATAATAACAAAAAGTGAATGTAGTTGTCGTATATAAAAAAGAAAAAATATCGCAAAACTTCATACCTTTTTAGCACGCATATGTTAAGAATAACAAAAGGACACTGTAATTTGAAAACCTAACTAGAAGCTATTTATATATTGTAATTCAAATAACCAATTTTGGAAAAATAATTTTCCGTTATTCACTCCAAGAATTATTGCTTGAAAACGGAGTCATCGAAAAAGTTATGATTCCGAAATATGCTTTTTTTAGCACTGTAAAATTAGAAAATAACGTTAAAGAACCGTACATCTGTTATTGATTTTTCATCACATAATTTATATATATATATATATATATATATATATATATATATATATATAATAGTTAATTGATTACGCAACTTTTGTTTCAGCGTTTCGGTATTTTCAGTCGTTTTATATCAACCTATTTTGGTTTCAACTTTTCGCAATTTTCAAGCGTTTTATATGGACTGTTTCTGTTTACTTTTTTTTCACATTATAACAAGAATTTGCAGAATGCACGACTCGAAGTTTAAAATAACTAAAACTTCAAATTAAGGTTGGAGTTTTTCAAGAATTGTAATCATTTTCGTCCGGATTTGTATCATACTAAAACATATTCTCTGATGTGTTTACATCCGGACATTATTCAGACTTTTATTTAGTGTATATATTATTTGATTAAAATGTTATTAAAAAAGATTTAGCTAATAAGTATCTGCATGATTCCTTCAGAAAATTCTGGTCGAAAAAATAAATTTCTACATAAATAATTTTACCTATGATATCTCGCTGTGAGAGAGGACTTTTATATAAAGCATCTCGCTTCTTCTATCAACCTCACCTTAATTAATAATGGGAATCTTGTGTTTAAATTAAGAAAAAAAACTCAATTGAAATCTGGCCTGGTTCAACACGCGAATGCCCGAAATAAACATTCTTACTTTTATTTAAAACAAAACAGAAAATACTTCTTAAACAATAAAAATAGGAAGAGAGATTAACAGAATCTAAAACCAACCTATTGAAAATGGTTTAAGAAGTGGGTGAAAGTGCTTGGTATAAAGAACAACATAGAAAATATTTGCACTTTCTTACTTCAACGAAACAGAATATTGTAATAATAGTGGAAAAAGTAAATAAAATCATTATTTAAATTTCATTTGTTAGATTCAACGAATCAGGTTTAATATAAATGTTGCTACCTAAAATAGATAGATAGACAGACAGACAGATAGATAGATAGATAGATAGATAGATAGATAGATAGATGTGTATGTGTGTGTGTATGCATAGAGGCATGCTCACTATGACTTTAATTTTGACATTTCTTTAGGATATTGCTGACTACATTTTCATTAATAAATAAACAGATAGATGTGTGTTTGCGCGCATTCGCATGTGTGTATATGCTAAGCATGCGCATTAGCTCTTTCACTTTGTCATTACTGGTAATCCTAATTTCGAGTATTTCCTTTGAGTATTCGTTCTTACTTTTGTTTATCTTGATATTTTTGCTTTTCTACAAAATGTGAAATGCGTTCTCAGCGTTTACTGAATCTAATTGATGACGTCCCCTTTTACACTGCATCTTTTTCATTTCTGAGTTACGTTTTTCTTCATTCAATTTTAAAATTCAATAAAACTAATGTGAAAGCTTCTTGACATTTTTTATGAATGTTTAACTTTTAATAAAATTGTTTCTGAGTAATTATGAACTTAATTTAAGTTTTGGTCTATCATTTTGACATTATCACTACATTTGCGACTGCATCGGAAAAACAAATAGAGATAGACAGACAGAAAGACAAAAGACAGACAAAAAGAGAGACAGATATTTTTGGTGCTACTCTAGCGTGAGGTCTACCTCATTATATCGTCTAACCAGGTGCAGTGCGTGGGTCTAACTCACGTGGCCATTATGTAGATCTAACGACATTAACACACACTCGGGCAACTGAGCGATCGTGATTGGACGCTAAAACGATGATTTTTAAGAAAATGCAAGGTTTTGGTTGTCAGCTGTTCCAGTCACATCTTGATCATTTTTGCTGGAAGATGATAGGAAAAACTCCAGTGATCTCTTTGTGCCATTCCTAGAAATATACGGAGTGTTTATCGCTGTAATAAATATATGTAATATATATGTTAGCGTGTTTATTTTTACCTCTCCACTGTTTATATAAATATATACAAATATTAATATAAGGTTTAAAATAACTATGTATACTCATTTATACATTTTACATAAATATTTATACACATACAATATTATATCATAGTTCTATGCTGCGGTAGACTTCACACTATAGTCAAAACGGGAGTTAGACCCCACACAATACTTAGATCGACATTACGTGAAAGTAGAACCGAAATGTTAATTATTTAATCCAACATTTTTATTACTTCAAATGTTATTTTAGTTGAAAACCCATATTTAGATAATCACACCCTTTATTTTATACATTTTATAATATTTATTTCGTCTACTGTCATACTTGATGGAGGGAACTTTAAGTTTCTTTAGCACGTACGCCGGTAGAGAAAATACTATTTAAATATTATTTAAATTAAGTGGAATCTCTACTGAAATACTGAATATACTTTGAATATATTCTTAGAAATATATTTTATTTGGGAGGTAATAACCCTTTACTCAATATTTCGTTGGACAAAGCCAACAGGGTACTTTACATTTTTTGGCTTCTTTTTTATGTTTTTCTTGTCTCCATAAGCGTGTCTTCTTTTGTGGATTTAATAAATAAATATTCTAAACATTTTTTGATTTCGAGTGCTTTCGGATAAATTATCGACCTGTTTCAATTTAAGTGGTAATTAACTACTATTGTAGATAGTTTGAACATCGCTGAATGTAGCTATATTCTTACATTCCAGTACATTATGGCTGGATTTGTTATTAAGGATGGGTTTTCCATTTTTTAAAAACAGGTTTTGCCGTGGGAAATGAGTATCACATTCATCACGACGAAGTATCATTACCTGATTTTCTGCCTAGAAATGAATCTTTATGTGATATGCACATAACACCACCCATGGTTTCTGCTATAATCTTTAAACTGAATTCCCATAAAGTATGTAAACTTGATGGTATCCCTGCGGTTTTCCTGAAGATATGTGCCTCCGAACTTCTCTTATTCTCTCTAAACTATACAATAAATAACTTGTTGATTCTTGATTTTGTGCTTCTTGAAAATACTCGTCTTTAGTTTAAATAAAAAATAAACTCACGTCTACCATCTGATCCTTTTAACTACAGGCCCATTTAGACTTCTATCTCTTTCTGGTAGCAAGTACTACGCATTTGGATGTGCGTTGTGATGCAATGGATATCCACTAGAAATGAGAAATCACAGAGCCGAATTCTAATTCTAGTTGAATTCGTTGCATTTACTTATACGCTCATATCCTTGGGAATGATATTAATCCATTTCTTCTCCATTCAGCTATGGGTTAAATAGCAGTACAGATTTGGTTCTGTAGCATTGGTTAATAACCAGTGTTCCGTACAAAGAAATGGCAACCTACTGCGGGAAAATCTTCTGTTAAGTCAGTCGTAGATCAAAAGAGATATGATCGCCTAAGCGTGTATCACGTAATTTACTGACTAAGCATCACCCCACTCAAGTGTTTTTTAGACAAGCTCAATGGCTTTGTCTTTTCTAATTAAACAAGGTGATTTGTTAACGGTTACTTCTAAAAGATTCTATCACACTCAAAAATAATGGTGTAGCTCAGGCTCTTGATTTTGAAATCTCGTTTGACATTGTTTGGCATACTCGTCATTTTTACAAGTTATGGTTATGATATTTCTGGGAAAATCTGATTCAGTTCTTTTTTCAAAAAGCAAAATAAAAGTTGCCTTGAACGGTCAATGTTAGAGATATTTTTTGCATTAATACAGACGTTCTTTAAGCTTCTCAACTGGAATCTACGATGTACCTAATGTTCAGTAAAGAGCTTCATTATGTTTCTAGTTTCCAATTCTTCATAACTATTTTCTGCTGTCTAAATAGAAGGTTTAATCGATTCAATAAGGTTAAATATGATAAGTAAAAAAATTACCTACAGTCTGTTGTTAACTGGAGCAAGAAAGAAGTTGTTTATTTTAATGCCTCTAAAACATAACTGCTCTCTTTTAACTTTTAAGAACATTTTTGACTTCCCACATCATCGCAAGGAAAGTCACCTTCTCGAAATAACTTTTCCGCTGATACTATGTAGATCAATTATATTGAATTAATCGCTAGGTCTGCTGCTAGGAAAGATGGTTCACTGTGTCGTGCGAGACAATTTTCCTTACCAGAATCTGTCCTACACTATTATAATTAGATCATGTACTTGATATTGCTGTGGTCTACTTTTTCTACCATTAGTGATTATTGATAAAAACCAAGGATAAATCTGCAATATTAATTGTTTCCGAACTGGCATTTCGGATTCAGGCATATTTTAACCGCCGTAATATACTGTACCTTTTCTATAAATATTTTTATGGTAATTATTCTGAAAAGCTTTTCTATTTGGAACAACAACTTTACGAATTTACAATGAAATAGCTAAATATAACCGTAATTTTAGTGATACGATTTATTTTTGTCTTGCGCTTCTCGCTTGTTGAAATCTTTTCCAACCTTTTGCTTTTCTTCCTAAAATGAAATCGAATGTCAATTTTGTTGTCTTAACCCCCGTTCTCTCGCATTAATATTGTTTTTTCTTTTTCTCATATTCTTTCACTCTCATTAGCCACTTCCATCTTAGTGGCTTTATTGCCTTACGTGGGATAAAATATAATAAATTTGGAGCTGCTTGATAATTTACCACAAAAATGGATTTGGTATGTGTCCAGAAAATCAATTTAATGCACTTGTCAGAATTAATTTCAAAGGATTAGTAGAATTATGTTGATTGATTCGTTTTCTACAGATTACCAACCCTTTAAATGTTATTTAAAGCCAAGAAATATATTTGGATTGTAAGGATATATTTGGGGAAATAATAATGATATAGTGATACAAGCTTAATTGATTAACCCATAGCTGTAGAATTAGGTGGGGGTTCATGCTTTTCTCATGTTAGTTTGTCCATAATTAAATAAAACGAATGCAACTGGAATTGGAATTCGGTTTACCAATTAACAATTCTGCGTCATTATCCATTACACTACCCGCACCTGTAAACTCGCAGCACCTGGTGTTCCAAAGCGTTCACCCATATAGATACTGACTCAGCTTAACTTTGATGAACAGGAAGTGGGTTTTAATGTGAAATGGTTGTAAGCTAATAGAATTGAAAGCGAAACATTAAATATTAAAAAAACTCAAAAGATAATTTAATATTATGCTGGATTTTGTGAAGGCTTAAAAAAACCAAACAGCAATTAATTAATTCTCTTTATACTAAAATGAATATTTCATCTAGTTTCTAAAATTTTTGACGTAAATAACAGAATGTGGTTGAATGTCTTGACATCCAAATGTTTTAAAATCCTTTTGGTTGGCACTGTTCATTTCACTCTACCGATCATGTAGTGGTTCTTTACCGAAAACGTTATTTAGATTATGGGGCAAGTTTTTAGAATTTCAAGAATTAAAAAGCATTGATGAGATGAGATGGACAGTTGAAAAGGTCCTAGACAGAGGAATTACCTTGAATGTCTCAATGAGCAATTCTTCTCAAATACACTTCTGTCTTAAAGGATTATTCAAGCGTATTTGTATAGACTACCATGTAGATACTACCCCATATTTATTAGTTGCTTCAGTCGTCATGGCAGTGATAGAGATAAATAAATCCTCGTCTACGAAAGAGTTCAGGGCAATAAGAAAAAAAGGACAATGTATCCTGCTTGTTTTTTGTTTCTACCATTTTCTTCTTCCTTTCATTTTTGTCTGTTCCAAACAAGTCAAGCTCTTGCTTCATCCACTTGATGCAGCATCCTTTGTGATATTTTTATCGATTGCTTAAATGGTAAAGAAAACGAATGAAAAATTCTGATAGGACCGCATTCTGATAAATGAGAGAGCATTCGTGAGAGTTCTATTCATTAGCTGGATTCTCCGAGACGATACGAGAAGGATATGATTTCCCTATTGACAAAACGGTATGGAAAACATATTTTTATGGTATACCGATGTTGACAAATTTACTGCAATAGAGAAACAGATGTATTTTTAGAATATAATCATGCAATATAAACTACAGATGCAGTGAATCATTCTCAAAAAGCATTGTTGTGCGATCATTAGATCCTCGTCATAAGAACATACACTCAAACTGCACAAATTATGTTCACGAATATTGATATCAGGATTCATATAAAATCAGGAATTATATGCTTATTAATACACACACACGCACAAACACACACACACACACACACACACACACACACACACACACACACACACCCTGATTGAGCACTCTGGAAGAATAGTAGACTTTGAAAAACAGTAGCTACTCTAGCATCTATACATCTTCATTCAGTAATGAATTAGAACACTCTCACTACTGGTATATGAATACATAGGTTAGAGGCAGAATCGCAACATTCAGTCGGGTTTCAATCCTGGGTAAAAAGCAATCGCATGTCTAACCGTATTGACTAGCTGTGATACAGCGAAACAGATCTGTCTGCAGACGACTATTTGAGTAGATACTCTGTTTTTGGTTAAACTACATATTTTTACACATATAAATACTAGCCTGAATATTTTTCAAATTTTCTAAAAAAATATTCATGCTGGTATATATATATATATATATATATATATATATATATATATATAAACACAGTATCTACTCAAATACGAGTAACTATCGAAAAAATATTCAAACAAATTAATATATATATAGTGTATATATTAAGTGAAGAAAAATCTCTAAGCATATGGATAATTTTTTTAAAGTACAAAAAACACATGGAAATTTTATTTACTGGATATTGAATTGTTATATGTGCTGACCGAACTGTCCTCTTTTTGATAGCAGATTTTAATTCTGTGTCTGCATAATTTATGATAACGTCGGAAAGTTTTCTTTGTCATATTTTGCATTCATATTTAATTTTGTCTTTAAGTTTCTCAATATTTCTTGGCCGGGTCTGATAAACAACTGATTTCAAATGACTCAGCATACAAAAATCCAAGGTTGTCATGTTTGGAGACCTCGGTGACCACTCAATAGGCCCTCTTCGGCCTGTCCATTAACCCAATTTTCCCTCTCCATGTATATATGACAAAATATACTAGATATATTTATGGATAAAATATGGAATGGTATATTTATGGCTAAAAGTGCTCAATATCAGAGATAGAAATTTATTTCAATATAAAAATATAAAAGTGGAAACTGAAAAAATAAGTGAAATCAACAAAAAATATGAATAATTAAACAATTCAACTTAATAAAAAATTAACAGAAGACGAATGCACACATTATCACAAGTAAATGTCACACTAATGTTAATAATAATAATAATAATAATAATAATAATAATAATAATAATAATAATAATAATCACAGTACGTAATAAATAACAAGTAAAAAGTAACAATACTATGAAAAAAGTACGAATAATAGACGTTCGATATAGAATTATTCCTCATTATGGGTCAGTAGAACAATTTGAAACAGTTGCTGCTTACCCAATAACCGTATGTAAAATAAAATAAACCATAGCCATAATGCAGCATTGACCAGCATATATAAATGATCGAGTTATTACACAAAAAAACATTTTAGAATTTTGAGTTCAATTACGAAGTAAACTGAGGCTGCTTTGTGTTGAATAAAATTAAACGGAGTGTCTACTCAAATACTTGCATCCCCTAAAAATAACGTCTGAAGTAATAAAACTAGGTCGGAGTGAAAATAAAATCCATTAATTTTTAAGAAATATATATATATATATATATATACGTGTGTGTGTGTACATTGTCTCTGTCTCTATCTCTATCTGACTGTATCTGTCTATTTCTTTTTTATATATCTATCTATTGGGCGCGTATAATGATATGCGCTAAAAAGTCCGCCTACTTCCACCGAACACCCATAGCCCAGGGGTAGAATAGCCGACTGACGTCATTTCGGTCGGTTTTCAATCATGGGTAAAAAAGTAATCGGATGACTATATATATATATATATATATATATATATATACGAGGTGTGAGAGGTAAATTATTGCCATATCTTAATTTTAATTTCACGCATTCGCCTTGTTTGATTTGATTTGGTCTACTGCACAGTATAGTAGGGTCAGTTGGGCATCGTCTGTGAAAAACGAGCAGTTACATACTATACTGCTTAGCATTCCCACCGGAAGCATCAGTGTGAATAATTAAGAGTAGTTAGGTATCAATCTGAGGATAGTACAGAGTATTCGGAAAAAGTTGGATGAGTCTAATGGTGACTGTGGAGGTACAGCATTCTGATCTTTATGATTAGAAAATAACTTCCGACTTTGTTGGTAAGTTCCTCAGGCTCAACACGGATGCTTACAGCAAGGAAGTAGTGCCTCCCTGTATAAACATGTTGGATGACCCTATATTTTGTAACAGGACTCTGCATTATGCCACACAAGCAGGGAACCCAGTCATGTCTGGCAGAAATTTTCTGCGAATACATCTCCACTTGTATCTGTCTACCTAACTACCTACCTTGCAAAACCCTGGATTATTATGCGCGGGGTACAGTTGAGCACGCAACCAACAAACTCCTTCTAACAACAAAGATGAAATTTAGCAAGGATTATGTCAGCATTAATCAAGTTAAACAGAAATACCGTCTAGAATACATGGCGGATATTCCAAAGTAGCCAAGATCGAAGCTAATGCCATTAGTGATTTCATTGAAAAAAATATTATTGAAATAGTTATTATTAAGATATTTTGTGCAATATTGTTAGATATATCTGTTAAATTATGATGTCAATTCTATTCTCATTTTTGTTAAATTTCTCGATCACACGTTGTATATATATATATATATATATATATATATATATATATGTAATTTTCGGAGTTATATATATATATATATATATATATATACATATATATAACTCCGAAAACTACATATGCGTATGGCCATTTCAGCGTAGAAAAAACATATTTCTTCAGCGGCAAAATTCATTTATTATTCAACTACATAACCAAATTCATTACCAGAAGTTTACTAATAAAGAAAATCATACCTGGAAGTTTACATGAAAGAAAAAAAAAGCAATATAAAATAAGAAAAGGAGGGATGTTAAAAAAGAGAGTAGATTATGTTAGACGTTTTATGTCTAGACATTGATACAGAGAGTTGGGAAGTAGGGGAAAAGAAAAGAAAAGAAAGACGGCGAAAAACATTCAAGAAAAGATTCAATGACATTTAGATTACATCTATGCTAAGAAATAAAAAATTAAGCCTGTTGTAGAAAAGTAACTGGGGAAAGAGAAAATAGAAGAAAGAGGAAAAAGAATACAACGGAATAGACAGGAGAAGATTTATAGGAGAAAAAGTGGAGAGAAAGTAGAAATAAAAGAAAAATCACGCCATACGGCCGTCAAGAGAAACGCCCGCTAAAGGAGAGTGGGAAGAAAGGGATAGATACAGAAAATGGAAAAAGAAAAGGAGGAAGGATAAGGAGAAATGCGAAATATAAAAAAAAGTAATATTCGACTCTGCAAAAATCTTTTCAAATATGTTTTCCGTTTACAATAATATCGTCTATTGCAGGGATAAATTTACTTTAAATTCTACTACCAGAATAAAAGTGGGTGCAGAAAAGAAAATATTACATTGGCGGTGGTTTAAAAAGAGGATTCTGATAAATAATATGTACACGTACACACACGCACACGTACACACAAGCGCGCACATACACACATACACACACACACACACACACATATATATATATATATATATATATATATATAGACATAAAAAATATTAAAAGTATATTAATCCACAAAAATAGATTAGAAGTTACCTAATATAGAAATACAGTTATAGAGAATTTGAAAGATATAGATAATTGTAGTGTAGATCCTAGATTTCCTTAAGTTATCTCATTATAACAATAAGTTTATTATTCATAAGAAAGAGCCCCCCCCCCTACTAGGATAGATGAAAAAAAGTTTCAAATAAAATTCAGACAGAAGAAGCATTCGGGGATCGAGAAAACAAATTCAGAATTTGTAATTAGTTGCTATCCAAAATCATGGGCTCAGAAAATGTAAGGGTTAAAAAGTTAGATATGATCGTTTTAATTAATACTCTGGTAATTAGGAAGAGGGAAGAAAGATCCTATCAGACATAGATTAATTTTGGATTACTTTTAGGAAGGTTTTTATATATTATTATATAAAATTTGAAATTTAGAAAAATTCATTTGTGGCGTCATTCGCTTATGAATTCCTTACATTTATTCAAAAGTCGATTTTGTTTAGGATACATTATTATTTTAAATTTTAAATCTCAACACAGATTACATCTATAGCACAGGTTTTCTGGGGTGCGGCTGAACCTATTAGTTTTTAATTTAATATGGGGTTCAGTCAATCTACTTTCATTTTCCAAAATTTTCGGAAAAGTATGTTTGAAATCTTAGATTGGGGTTAGAAAAGGGGTGTTTGAGAGTGTAGTAACGTTGTTTAAATTTACCTGCGGAAATACTAATATAAGTCTAGTCATTCTTCCTTTTGCTATTTAAGATGATTTGGGCTTGGTAAATTACCAGGGGAGATGTCCACCGGAAAGTTGCTTACGAATCTACAATTAGAAGAATTTAAAATCCCTGTTTTGAGTTGGTATTATTTAAACTCTTTAAAATTTGTTTATTATGGGAATTGATAATATTGTCCATATTGAGTTAAGGTGTAGCTAATTTTGAGATTATTTCTATTGAAATTTTGTGTAGTGGATTGTGGCTGTTAATATATATATATATATATATATATATATATATATATATAGTCATATTGACTAATGTTTGGTATATTTAAAAAGAATTAGATTAAACCTTTGAAAATTTCGCGGTTTCTGATTTTAATATACTTGTTATTCATAAATTTTAAGATTTAATGATTGAATAAGCGCATGACAATAAAATATCCTTAGAAATTTCTCTATTACATCATTCATTATTTGTACTTAACAAAATATTGCAATAACAATCATTTAATCTCAGTCACAATTGAGATTAAATCTCCTTACTTTCATTTGCTCTCTGTTGTGTTTAAAGAAAGTTTCTCTACTGCACGCAATCACCCTTATCTTTATCGTTCTCTTACTTGCTGTTTTATTCTTTCTTACAATGATTTTCTCCGGAAATATAATGCATTTACAAAATACATTCAATTCCTTTCATTAAATCAAACACATGATACACGTAGATATCTAGGTAGTTATTACTATATTAAAAATATTACGACTTTCTATGTTTTTCACAGCGAGAATGGAAGGACCAATTTGAAAAATAAATAAGAATAAACGGATGAAAAGTATTTTTCTTAGTTGAAGGTAAATCAATATAAAGACAGCAAAGAGAGACTTGAATTTATTTAAAGCAAATAAAAAAGAAAAAGAAAAGAAGAAATGCTATAAATACAATACAAGTACTCTCTCTCTTTTCATAATAGATGTTATATATTTTACATTAATTCTCTATTTGTTTTAGATTTTTTGTTCTACGTCTTCTTTCATTTATCATGCGGGTTTGTGTGTAGGCCGCCCTGCGTTATTATGTTTAATCTTTTCTGTTGGTGTGTTCATTCATATCTCTTTCCAGACTGTGAGAGAAGTAGGTACTATAGTATTAATATACAGATGTACTCAAGATCACATAGAAAGATTTTCTAGATGCAAACAATAATGTTATATGATTCAGCCCTGAATATTGACTTATTTACATATATTACAACCACTTTTTAAAACGTACAATCATCACTAAACAGTGCTGGTTAATCAGTCATAATTGCATGTTCTCTCCCTCTCTCTCATTTTGTCTGTATATTAATTATAATAAAATATATGTTTTAATTAATTAATTAATTATGTATATATATATATATATATATACATACATATATACATATATATATCTATAATTACTTAAAACATGTATTTCATTATAATTATTACTATTTATTATTATGTCATATAATTATATCATATTATATCATATATAACATTAAAATATTTTATATCTTTAATATCAGATCATTATTAATATCATATTAATATAACCTTCTTTGGCCTCATATTAAATATATGTTTAATTAAATTATAATATATATTAGGAAAAAAGGAAGAAAAGTACATAGACATGTAACAAAATTATACACATATGACCACACACACACACACACACACACACACATATATACGGAAATTGACGAAACTAGCATTAATCAACATATTTGAATTTTTATTTCTTTAATAATATATCTAAAATTAAACAACGAAAAATTCAAATATATTGGCTAATGCCACTTTCGCGAATTTCTGTATAATTCCGTGTTAATTCCGTAATATTGACTTCAATTGAGATTGTTTACATTCCATATGAGCGGTTATTAATCGTTCGATAGAATGAAGCTGGAGTATGATTATATAAATGTTAAAGTGAATCTAGTCTACATGAACCTTTCGTCGTGGGTCGAAAGACATGTTTGATTTTAAAACGGCATTTTCCCGGTCTTGAGAGTATGCAGGTTCGATTCCTGCCGAAAGATAGATATTTTCCAAAATATTAAGACCAGTGGAAATTTAACTATATATATAAAAAATAGACAGACTTGCCACTCAAATACCAGTATCCAATTAAAGCAGTAATGTTAAACAAATAGAAATTTAATATATATATATGAAAATATGAGAGAAGTGTATAAGTTACATAGCTATAAGCTATATTAGATATATATTAAAGGTATATACAGCATAAAATCATATTCTGTTTTTATTATTACTGAAATTATATATATACACACACACACACACACACACACACATATATATATATATATATATATAATGATATGCGCAAAAAAGTCCGCTTGCTTACACCGAACGCCCATAGCCCATGGGTAGAGTCGCCGACTGACGCCATTTCGATCGGGTTTCAATCCTGGGTAAAAAAAAGCAATCGGAGTCTAACCGTACTGATGAGTTGTGATACGGCAAAACAGATCTGTCTGCGGATGACAATATATATATATATATATATATATATATATATATATATATATAGGTGAATTATGACAATGTTTAGCACCAAGATTCTTATTTTACTGACAAAAGTTATTTTGACAAGCAGGATTTTATCGTAAAATGTTCTATATAGGGGTGTAGACAGAGTGTTGATAAGCCTAATGAAATGAATTTGTCATTTAACTGAGCAGATTCATGCCGACTTCGAAGTTTCGTGAGGAGACCGTGATGATGTCTTTAATCATTAGCGACCCGATGAATTATGACATTATAACGGTGTCTTCACAAAACATTGAAGTCGGCATGGATCTGCTGCTAAAGTGATACGTACTTTGCCTTATATATATATTATATGTCGGATTTATGCATTGAGAGTACAGAACAAAAATACAGGTCTGAATAAACACAATTTACACAAACTCATTTTTTTTAAATATTAGAACCTAGGCTGTCCTTTTACACAATTATATCAATTGTAATTTTAAACCTATTCCACATATATCCGTATAAAGTTTTCTCCATCTAGTCTAATGTTATTACAAAAGTACCAACAATTCTTCATCCCTGAGGAAGTGTTGGCCGATATATATATATATATATATATATATATATATATATATATATATATATATATATATATAATAGTTAAAATTTAAGTATCATTGAACACGTACCGTCATCATGCTTGTTAGTTTTCAACGAGTTTGTTTTTGGTCGTAACGGAATAGGCGTTTCTCTTGTAAAACACTTTTTGACAGAAAATATTGATGGTTTTATTTTTTATGATGGGACATTGTAATGAAAGACATTGTCGACATGAAAGTGAATGTAAGGCAAAACAAATTGTCCAAGCAAGACAACAGCCACTTAGAAAGGGAACAGAGGAAGACGCTGTCAAGTGCAGACAAATTGTCTGCCTTCAAAATATATATATATAAGAATATGACAGATAACACGAGGACAACTCAATTGCAGACAGAATTCAGTGAGAATAATATATATTTTTCAATTCACTGACGGAAAATCATATTCAATTCTATGAAGAACGGTTTTGATATCGGCTCACTATATGAATTACAGCGTGTAGTTAATATTTTGATAACATTTTCAGTTTTCCATCGTCTTGTTCTATAGTAATTTTCATCTAAGTTTCTTTGTCTACGTCTCAGTTTAAACTGCGAGGCAAAATGTCATAATCACCAATGTAGTGAATCTAAGTTCAAAGATCATATATCATACCAAAACGCTCTTACAAACATGAAATGTTTAAATACCGGTTCTCGCTCGATCACTGTCGAATTTGATCAGTATCTAAATTTGTTACGCTTGGCTATTCTATGTTAGTTATGGTGTCCCAGATAACGGTGATGTGGATGGAGTAGTCGATAGTATTTCTGAATTGAAAATCGGAGAACTGTGTTCCAATTCTATTCCAGTTCTTTATATCCATCTACGCGGAAAAGGTATGCAGTCAACTCTTTTCCCATATATGAGTAGGACTTGTAACAGCAAATCGTTATCTCCAGAACTTCTTAAAATCAACAAAACAACGGATTCTTAACTACCCAGCACTGATGAGAGGAAACGTGAATCACCGAGCTTCAAGACAGAATACTGTTTACTTGTATGAAGAACACAAACTTCGCCGAATCTGAAAAACGTTGAGATTTTCGGTACCGGGATTAAAGCTAATCTGGGAATGCTGTAAATGTGAATGCGTAGGTGGCGTAATGGATAATGGCTCAAAGTTGTTAATCGGAGAGACAAGATCCAATTCTATTTGTGCTCCTTATATTTACTTACATAAAAATAACATTGTGAAAAGATGCGAATCCGCCTATTCTTTCCCCAGTTACTATCCCTAAATCTTTATTATCTCAAAAAGTAAATCTTTGCATTCAACGAAATATCTTTTGGTACAAATGACCTGCAATGGGTTGATAAACCATAAAAAAGGATCAGTTAATCAATATCCTTTCATTCGAACTATCAATGAGGCTACAATACCGTTGTCATGATCATCAGTTGTGTTGCAAGAATATGAATTCGGGTATCGAAGCGTGCTTCATTCTATTCATTCAAATTCATGCAGTATGTAAAAGGAGTATCGTCTTCAAAAACCTTCAAAATCTTCACACATACAGCGCCATCACCATTGGATTAATCATTGTAAATGTATTAATGTACATTATATGGCGACAGATTTAGCGTTGAAATTCCGATTCAAGCCGAAAATTGATTTCTTCAAATCACAAATTCCCTGGAACTTCAATTACTTTCTTTAAATCAAAAACTCTGCAAAATTTCAATATTACACGTCAGGAACTCTCTCACTTTAATCCTAATCCATTAGTATTTTGAAGAAATAAAATTGATTTTCTCAATTCACAAAGATTTTGTAATATTTTAAACTGAATGTAAAACTTTGTTTTTAAATTCACAAAGTCTTTGTGTTACTTTAAAATCAATATAAATTATAAATGTTTCAAATCACTAAGTTTTTGTGTTTGTAACAGTTCCCTCCTCATCTGGGAACAAATTCTGATGCTATATGTTCAAGAACCAGATGAAGTGCAAATTTGTAATTCTGTGATCATCTTGTTTTAAAATGTTATAATATGTGTATATAAAATTAAAGAGACCCGAGGAGAGACAGACAGACATATGAACGAGCAGAAAGGATTAGTTCCTTTTTTAATTAGAATTAGTTAATCAGTTTCAACTATTCTGCATGTACATTAAAGTGTAAGTTTACTGTGACTCAGTTAGTGAATGAGCATATCTAATGTTGGCAGAATCTATGATTGTCATCATAAAAAACAAACCTAGATGCGGGCTACAAATTGGAGACGTCAGAATGCCAAATAGTTCTGATAATACAATTCCTGAGAATCTCTATAAAAGACGAAGAAAAATGACGAAATATACTTTTCAACAGTTTTAAAAAAATAGTAGCAAACAGAAAAATCTCAGCAGCAAAGAAAATAGTGCTGAATTAATATAAATGGGCAATTCTTTTATACTCAACAATTTTCTTCAGGTGTGAAAAAGTGAATTCAGACAATAAACATGTGGTTAAACAGAAGTAAGCTAAAAACACTACATATAGAATATCACGGGGAGTAATGCAGGCATTTCAAGGAAAATAGAAACAAAAATGAAATGTTCTCTTATAAGATAAGAAGGATGAGAAAGAGACATGATATCTATAACATATTTTGGCGATAGTGGGTTGGAGGAATTTGAGACTCAGAGGACATATCGAATTTAAGAAGGACAATGGTATGTATCGAGAAACCACACTAATGAAACATCATAAATGGACAAAATAACACAAATGTGGGTATAATAAATGTTAAATATTACTTACAGTAATATCTAATTATAAATGGTGCAGAGACATGATTTCCTACGTTCTAAAATGAAAAAAATATAATGAAAAAAGAAGAGATTGATAGATTAAGACATATTCACGGCGTTGTAATTTTATTGTCTATCAGTAGGAAGCAAAATGGCAGCTCTGACAGACCAGAAACAAAACATAAATGCAACATCTGCAACAAAAACTGTCACCCCAGCTCCAGCCAAGCAGACAACTAGGATGCTACCAATGGTCAACCCTGGCCGACAGTGGCCTACTATATATATATATATATATATATATATATATATATATGAAATGATTTGTTTGAACATCATTTTTTACCGATACTTGTATTTAAGTAGATATTCTGTTTTTAATTAAACTGTATTATATATTTATATCTACTGGCCTGATAATTTACGATGAATTTTTATTACGAAAATGTGTGTCATTCGGTAGGATTCGAACCTGCAACCCCTATCCACATTCGAATCCTACCGAATGACATACATTTCCGTAATAAAATATCAATCGGAAATAATCAGGCCAGTAGATATAAATATATAATACTGTTTAATTAAAAACATAATATCTAGTTAAATATGAGTATCGATGAAAAATAATGCTCAAACAATTCATTTCAAATCATCGGTTGATTATAACCAAGTTTCGTTAATCTTCGTTAATTTCAGGAATATACATATATATATATATCGAGAGAGAGAGAGAAAGAGAGAGAGACATATATATATATATATATATATATATATATATATATAGTGAGAAAAATCCGTTTAGTTATGTGTTAAATTTTCTTCTCAATATATTTGATCTCTTTATTTCTATCTAAGTGATAATTTATATTAATTAAATTAAATCTTTTCGATTATATTCACAGTCTTCATCGGTTGATATCCTCTGTATGTTTCAATAATATTCTTTCTTCATTTAATGATAATGCTATGAAGCTTATCAGAGAATATGAAAAATATTACATAAATTAAAAAGACAAAACATGTCAGAACTATTTAATGAAACATGCATTAATAAAAAATACAGCGTAAATACACAAAGACACACATAGACACTCACACAGACACAGACACAGACACACACGTATATATATATATATATATATATATATATATATATATATATATATACCCAAAAGGAATTGGCTTGATAGTAAAATTCCAAAGGAGATCCTATTAACATTAGTTATTAAAAATTAAGTATGAAAACTGATCCAGCCAGAGGGCTCAATATAATGTAAATTCTTTAATTACATAGTCAACGTAAATATAAGATATAAAAATGTCAAGGTTTTCAAAATCATATTGCCATTTGAATATTTGGGAAACTGACTTCATATTAGTTTTACTAGGTGAAATAGCTATATGATCATGGAAAATTTGAATTTCTCATATATATATATATATATATATATATATATATATATATATATATATATATATATATATCTGAATGTGTCTGTGTGTGTATCTGATATCAACGGAAATGTGAAAGAAACAGACATGGTCTAATGATTGCATTCACGCATTAATCTGTCTTTCATCACTCTATGTAGGCCTTAATCTCTACAAAAATAATTAAAATAGACCTGTATTTTATATTGAGCGTTTCTTATATATATAGCGTACATTAATATAAAAACCATTTTTAAATATATATATTTTTTTTAATCATTTCACCCCGAGCAAGGAGGAAATGCCACTGATGTGCAGGGGGCTACATAACTGTAAAAAAATTAGAAATGAGTGAGGAGAACAAACTAGTTAGAAAGGAGCAATAGAAAGCTGAGAATGCAGGTGCGATGACAGATACATAGATGGAGAGAAAGGGAATGGGTGGGGAGAGAGGTAGAGTCCAGTGGTTAGTAGATGAGTATTGACTTTGCATTTAAATTTCTGGAGGTTGTAGCCGTCAGGAAAGAATATGGGAGCGAGTTCCACAGGCGGGAAGTGCGAGAGAAAAAGCTGCAGGAGTAGAATTGTCGTCTGCATTTGGCTATCCTGACTGTGAATGGGTGGGGCCCAGTGTTGAAGAGGCACCAGTGACTTAAGTTCGTCCGAGCAGAAACCATGAAAATATTTATAGAACAGACAAAGGGAGGCCACATTTCGACGGTGGAGAAGTGGCTTCAGATGAGCCGCCAGATCAGTACCTATCACTTTACAGACTCTGCTTTGGAGCCTGTCAAGAACACTGAGGAGAACGGCAGGGGCGCCTGACCGTAAATGGCAGCAGTACTCCATGCACGGACGGATGGTTGACTTGTATATATGCAGGATGGATTCAGGCGGAAAAAACATCCTGGATCGACATAGTGACCCAACCTTCTTAGCAGTAGATTTTGCTATGGATTCAATATAGTGGTTCCATTTGAGGTCTGAGGAGAGGGTAAGACCGAGGAGGCGTAGTGTATTGCTCTTAGGGAGAATCGCTTGGTTCATGCTTATGGGAGGCAGGAGAGGTTGCCTGTAATGGTTGAGAGACAACAGCTTGGTCTTAGACGAATTGAAATTGACAAGCCACTTCTTGCCCCAATTCACCACAGAGTGTAGATAACGTTCAATGTCAGCAGCGAGTTTATGTCTGTTCGCCACGACAGGTTTCTTACTGGTGCGGGAGTATATTGTAGTGTCATCTGCGTAGATGCCTACTTGGGACTTGATCTCATCTGGGAGGTCGTTGATGAAAATAAGGAAGAGCGTCGGGCCCAGGATAGAGCCCTGTGGGACACCAGCATTCGTGCTGTAGAATGAAGAGGCACGCCCGTTCAAAACGGCCTTCATTTTGCGGTTATTTAAGAAAGATTGGATTAGGTCAAGCAGGCGACCGGTAATACCGTAACCCCGTAGCTTGCATTAGAGGCCAGAGTGCCAAACCCTGTCGAAAGCCTTGAAGATGTCCAGAGCAACCGCGCGAGCCTCGTTAGACTCATCAAGGGCCTGTAGCATGTATTCCGTTACGGTTGTTAGCAAGTCGGCAGTGGACCTGGCAAAGCAGAAGCCATATTGCCTCTCAAAGAAGAGTTTGTGGGCAGTGAGATGATGAACTATTTCGAATACTTTCCCGAATATCGGTAGAAGACTGATAGTGCGATAGTTGGATGGGTCCGAGGGTTCCCCACAATTCTTAAATACACGAACGGCTGAAGAGAACTTCCAGCATGCAGAAAAGCAGGAAGCAGAAAGGCAGTAGTTAAACAGTTTAGAGAGGACAGGTGAAAGTTCAGGAGCACACATCTTAAGGACTAACACCGGAATTCCATCGTCTCCACACGCTTTATGGGGGTCGAGTTTTGAAATTACTCGGGATACTACTGTCGGGGTAATATGTACGTCGTGCAGTTTGGCCTCAGTTCTAATAGGGAAGTCGGGTGGGTGTACTGCGAGACTTGACAGGCGTCAGGCGCAGAGGTGAAACATATATCTAGTAGTGAGGAATGACCCGAGGAAGTGCTTGGGAAGCGAGTGGGGAAGTCCACCACTTGCGTAAGGGATTGGGAAATAGTGAAGTTCATGGCGTGAATGCCCGCTGGATCAGTAACGGCGTTTTCAAGCCACTCAGAGTGATGGGCATTGATGTCTCCAAATACAAATATGTGGGCGAATTGGTGATAGGAAATAGCCTTATCTATGTCGTCAGCAATGCTGTCTAGTAGGGAGCAGTCAGGAGAGGAGGGAGAACGGTAAAGAAACAATAGGTAACTAACCGAACTGAGGAGAGACAGGCGGAGACATATGTATTGGTGGTGAGTAGATTCGAGTGAAGTCACCCTAGCTATGGGGAGGTGTTCGCTGACGTAGACACCCAGTCCATGCATGTGGACAGTGGAATCCTTCCTTATAAGGGGAAGATAACCAGGGATGGAGAGGTCAGAGGAGGAAATAGCTGAGTTGAGGTTAGTTTCGCAGAGCGCAAGAATATCAGGGGACTTTTCATGCAGGAACGCTTCTACACTAGGAAAGTTAGTACGAATGCCCCGGATATTAGTGAAGGAAAGGTTAATGGGTTTAGGTGGTTTGAATTTAACTGGTTTCGGGTCGTTTTTATTTGTTTTGTCATGTTTTTGTTTATAGAAAGGACCTAGGGTAGAGGATACAGGCGGTCATTATCCACGATCTGTGCTGGGAGGGAAACTGGCTAGGGCTGCAACAAGGTGTGTCCTCGGGGTTGCCCACTAAAGCGTTACATGATCCCTGATATTATACAACTGTTAATCAGAGCACCCGCTCTTGACGCTACTCAAGAGTTAGGGCTCCTAACTACCAGTCGGAAGCAGCAACCAGGAAACTGCCAACCCGGTACCTTCACAGTGATGAGCCGTTGCCACCAACCGGCCAGATTGCAGAAAACTCACGGAAACACCAATACCAAGGTCTGAAGAGAGAGAAGAGAAAGTCGGAAACCACATCCTAAACAGGAAAAATGGGCAAGCCTCTACTCCAGTTCAGTAGACAGGGGAGGAGTATGGACCGGGCGATAGTGTGATCTATCTACTCTTATTTAAAAAATCCAAGGGTGGAGAGTTAACTAAGTTTTAACTTCATTTGGACTTTAAGTCCAAATGAAGCATGAACGCCAAAAAGTGAGAAAAAAAAAGGAAAAGAAATACAGATTTAAGAAACAATTTGTACATACCACGCAGTTTCACACAGGAAATTTGAATTAAGAAAGTTCCACTATCTTCAACTCTTGCTTTTCCCAAAAATTAACATCGAGTTAAGCAGCTTGGTAAATTTGAATTTAAAGAACAGATCATAGAGATTTCACAGGGGAGGGGTAAAAAGTGACTGCTGATACCTTGGCCAGGATAGCTTCGCATAACAGAATAAATAAATAAATAAATAAAAACCCCAAATTTTTTTCCAAATGAAGCATGAACGCCAAAATGTGAGAAAAAAAAAGGAAAAAAATACAGATTTAAGAAACAATTCGTACATACCACGCAGTATCACACAGGAAATATTTGTGTATGTGTGTGTGTACGCGCGCACGCGATTTTGTGTGCGGATGAATGCGCATAATACGTATACATTTTATATTTCCAAGAATGTAATCATTTTATATTAAAAATGCTTGCGGGTGAATGTAACGGATTTTTATTGCATATAGAAATCTGAAACCTTTTGTTGTTTTTTTCATGAGCTTGTTACGATTTCCTGTATTTTTGTTTAATATTACGTTTCACTTGTTTTAACAAATGTATGAAAACTCTTTTGTTGTTTGCGAAAAGTAAAATGAGATTTTCTTTCTGTATTGTTTTTTATTTAAATTATACGATTTCCCAAAAGGCCTGCTAAGTAAAATCAATCCGATATATTATACAAGCGGGAAAATATTCCATTCTGTTCTCTTTGAATAAACGAGACATCTCTATTCATAGCCTGGAAGAATTTAAATAAAATAAAACGAAATATGCGTTTTATTTTTAACTTAATTCATTATACTCGTAGTAAATTTATGTTTGTATATTTTTACAAAAATTCATTACGATGTATTATTATTATAATCTGAAAAAATAAGAAACAGATTTTCCTAAATGGGAAACTTGGTAAACTAGAGATGATTTTGGTAGGTAGTATATGATACAGAACAACTATCTTGTTTTTACTTCACATTTTTTCTTTAATTTCCTAGTCTTTCTTTTTATTTTACTAACGTTTTCCTCTTTTTAAATAACTTGTTTACAAAGGCTAAAAGCTTGTTCTACCAAGAAAACAAGAATTAGATTACTGGCATTTGAGGTCAATTGATTCTGGTCGTATTTTTGATCCTGTACTCACAGTTAAAACCATTTACAGGAAGACTGGATTGCAGTATTTCAAAACTTTATCCAAATTGAACACACACGCGCGTGGACACACACACACACACACACACACACACACACACACACACACACACACACACACACATATATATATATATATAAAACGAAAAAGACAGATATTTATATATGAATATTTCGATATATATACAATATGTCATAAACTTATTAAAAATATGTATGTACGTATATACATATATATATGTGTGTATATATATATATACATATATATATATATATATATATATATATATATATGTATATATGTATGTATGTAAACGGAAATTAAGTACCGACACATTTAATTTATTTGATTGAATATTATTTTTAATCGGTACTCGATTTTGAGTAGCGGTTTTGCGTTTAATTAATCATTATATTTATAATTCAACGAACCTGATTATCTATGAGAAAATCTTCAACGGAAATGTGAATCATTAGGCATGATTTGAACCTTTGATCCTTAACATCTTCGAGAAAGACACTAATTGATCTGCTACGACTTATACCATTTTACCACATATTATTTCACAGTCTAAACCTAGTCAAATCAACACACATCCACACATTTTCAATTTTAATTAAAGAACATAATCTTTTCAAATACTAGTATAAATTAAAACTAAAGTTCAAACAAAAAGACTAATTCATTTATTTAATCTCCGGAAGATTCCGTGACATTGTGTCTGTTTGCATTTATTTACATTACTATACATTCAAGATAGGGACTATATATATATATATATATATATATATATATATATATATATATATATATATAGTCCCTATCTTGAATGGGAGCGTATAATGATGGGAGCGTATAATGATAATATATGCGCTAAAAGTCTGCCTTCTTCCACCGAACGCCCATAGCCCGGAGATAGAATCGCCGACTGACACCAATTCGGTCGAGTTTCAATCCTGGGTTAAAAAGCAATCGAAGTCTAACTGTACTGATGCGCTGCGATACAGCGATACAGATCTGTCTGCGGATGACAATATATATATATATATAAATTTAATCAATTTACAGTTGATCTGGCTAGTAAACTTCTTTACGGTTCCTTACTGTTCCAGCCAAATTTAAACTTAAAAATTTAATGGAAGGCTACCTGCTATTTTCCTGATTACCCTTTCTTTTTCCTATCTCATTGTTAATGTTTCTGTATTTAATTCTTTTACACACTGTAACCCTTTGTGTCTTAATGACTTTTACCCATTGAGAGTTGGTGCTAGTGACTAGAAAATATTATAAAATATATATTCAGTATATAAATGAACAAACTTGTCTCTAAAATGACTCTTAAGTTTTACATGACATCGTGCGTCAGTAAAAGGTTCAATATACCTATGGAATTATCACCAGATATGATATGTTTAATCTATATAATAAATGCAAAAGACAAATTCAAAGTATACATCAAAATTTTAATTTGTATTTTGCAAGATGTTGTTAAGAACGTAACAAATAATACCTTATTCATATATATATATATATATATATATATATGTGTGTGTGTGTGTGTGTGTGTGTGTGTGTGTGTATGTGTGTGGGTGTGTGAATATACAAATATATTTAGTATGTGTGCATATATATATATGTGTTGAATTATTTTAAAATTAATATAGTTTACATTGCGACACGAAAATGTGTATGTTTCAAGATTTTAATGATTCAATAACCTTTAAATATTAGAAATATAAGCCGTACGTCTACACAATAACCTTTAGAATAATATAACAAAGTATAAATATTTCGTACTTTAGCCCTTAATGCCCCAATTACAAGCATATATCAATAGTCGAATTATTCCACAATGCACATGCTGTGAAGTTTACATTCAGACATTAAACATTGCGTTGCCAGTCGACGATCGTTCTCGTCTTTCTTTTATATTTACACGCACTATTCTCCTGGTTTCGAGATCTTCTGCGCATACATATAGCATATAAGAATATAAAACTATTCTCTCTCTGTACACACACACACACACACACACACACACACACACACACACACACACACACACACATATATATATATATATATATATATATATAGGGAGCGATTTTAGTAAGCGTATATTACTTATTGCAAAAGGACCAGATAGATAGATAGAACACGATTAAGGAAATTATTTGCTGTTATCCTGTAATGCATTCTATACATGCAAAGAGACACATAGATAGATACATAAATATGAATAGACTAGTATAGAAACATAGACAAAAATAAATAAACAATTAATGTACTAAGACGCGTGCTAAAATAAATACTCGGCTTTTCGAATTGCTTCGACATTTTATATGAGTCAATAAAAGGTCAAGATGAACAATGATAGAAAATACTTTTGTTCTTAATCGATTTTTCGTAAGCTGAAAAGCAATAATAACTTTTACTGTAGTTTTTAATCCTGTCATTCCTCATGCTTAATTTTATAACATATTTTCTCTCGTTCCAAGTATATTCATCACAATAACGACATATTTAAGATATATTATTTACTTTTATTCAGAATAGTTAATCTAATGATCCCAAAATTAAATTTGTTTTTTTTCTGTTCTTATAATCTATTCAGATTGTATTTGTATAGTAATTGTTATCAACATGGAAAATGCATTGCGTGAGTCGAGTTCAAATCTCGATTTTGCATGATACGAACAATCTTGTACAAATGCTCATAAAAATGATAATTTTCGGTTTATTTTAGTCCAGTTATAGATAAAAAAAATATATGTAGAGTTGAACGGGTAGTAACTGATATAGGAGAAAAAGTACTTTGGAAACTTTGAAGCGTAAAACCACCTCACAGTATTTCGAAAGATGTCATTGCGATTCAGCTTGTGGATTATCCAACTTTACTTCGCTATTTGGGTGCGCTGTTATAGTCTGTAAAAAAAGGCAAATGAGATTCTTTCTTCCACATTTTCACGAGCTTTAATATTTTGTTTCTGATGTAATCGGCCGTAGATGAAGAACGCTGCCGACGAGGCACGTTCGATTCCTTGGTCTACTTTGACTCCCCCACACACGCTCATACACATACGTGTCTATCCAAAATGCTTGTTTAACACACACACACACACACACACACACACACACACACACACACACACACACACACACACATGCACACACTCCCACGCACACACATAAGCATAGACTTATAACTAGTTTTAATGTTTCGTTACATTTCTGTATACATGTAATTTATTTTGTTATTGACATGTATTGTGGTTTGTTTTATATTTCTAATTTTTTAACCAAATTCACATGAGTACGCTAATAATGCTTGAAGGACAAATATTTGATGAGTCAATATATTTAACATAAAATGTGTGTACCAAAAAAGTGGTACCTTCGACATAATGGTGATTCCTTTTTACATGAACAATATAAAATTTGTGCTTGGGCTCACATTGACTCTGCCAATGTTATTGTGTATTAAATGTTCCAAAAGTCCATAAATATTTAATATCGAAATTGTTGATTCCTACAACCGAATGGTAACTTATTACTATCTTAACACACTCAGTCAGTTAAGTGCCATACGTGAAACACGCTTGGGCGATCATGTCTCGAAAGAAACATGACTGACTGGGCAGAAGATTATCCCGCAGTAGGTTGCCATTGCTTTCTGCAGTAGACTGGTTGCCGACCAAGGCTATAGAACCCAATCTGTCCTGTTATTTAATCCATAACTGGAAGGAAGAGACGGATTAATACCTTTCCCAAGGTATTTGCGCGTAAATGAATGCAATGAATTCAACTGGAATTCGAATTCGACTCCCCGAGAAATCGGGGAGCCGTATTCTAATTCCAGCTGCAGTTCTTTGTTGGATTATTTGTGCACTTTCTAATTGTGAAATTCTACATTAAATTGCAGTGGAATGGAAATTGTAAGCAAAATTACACTTGCCTTACTTTACGTACATTATAAATTCAAGGATAGATAAAAATAGATCTCCACAGCTTACTGCTACTTTCATCTTTAAGCAACTTTTAACACTTTACGATCGCTCATTGTTACTGCTTGACATCAAGTAACAATTATTGTTTAACAAATTGCTCGTTGTAGTCCTCTATACATTATGTACTCTATACATGACGATTATTAAGTTTAAAACGCCCTATTTTCTATTAACGTAACCCAGAGATTCATTGTCTGACTTTATATGAGAGGCTTTCTAATTTACATTTTTCGAACTTGCTCATTGCTCACGTTTACACGCAATAAGCTTAGTGACTGATTGTCGCTTCGAGTGTTTGATTCATTTTTATGTAAACTGTTCAATATTCTCTGTTAAAGAGTAAGAAATGATATTACACACATCTGTTTTCTGCCTAATTTTTCCTACGGCTTAATACTTCATTTCTGGAAGGCATATTTAGCTATCACGATGCCTCTTCTGATATCTTTCACAATTTCCTATGTCTGTCTCTCTAATTTCCAAATTACTAGAGTTCCCTACCTACGTGATTCTCTTTTCTCTGATTCTACGGTCTCTCTATCGGATGCCTTTTTTGTTTATGACCACATGCTCGGTCCTCTTTTATTTAATGTCTAGACCTTCTTTTCTTTCTTTCTCTCATTTAAAACGTTTTCCCGGAGTTTTTGTAGTTTTAAATTTAACTTCTAATTACAGCGACCCGCATATTTTTTTGAAGAGCTGTTTAAGCATAAAAAACCCTTAACGCACTATTGTATGAGTGTGTATAACACTTGAAATCTTCAATTTTGAAACAATGACCACCTATCACCGGTGGTAATTAATATGCAAATTAAAGATGGAAGAAAACACATGTTTTGTAATTTCAATTTTATAGTGTTAAAATTGAAAACTGTAAACAAGTAAGGACTAGCTCATGTAGATGTAAGAACAATTCCATAAAGCGACATAAAATAAAATGGCAACAAGAGAAAAATGAATATTTGATAAAATATTAGGAAAGAGCAATAATTTTTGGAAACAAATGGCAGTTCGGCTTTTCATGACCACTCTAAAGGGGTCGATTTAATCAGTTATTTTATAAACCTATTTTTATATTGTCCATTATCCGGATAAACTTTTAAACAAAAATCTTTCAATATAAACAAGAATAAGAATATTAAAAACATTTCCATACTGAAAAGTATTTCTTTTGTTTGAGGCAAAAGTCTGAAGCATCTCTTAGCAAAAATATACAGAAAAATCTGTAATCAAACATGTAATTATAAAGCTCAAGAACTAATGAATTGTGCTTTTCTTGTTTGCGTTGTTTCATAAAACAATTTTGGAGCATTTGCTGGTAAACAGCTGAGTAGAGATAGACATAAAGTTACCTTATTTACGCATAGATAGCGGCAAATCATTACTCTTTTTTTTTTCTTAGGCTTATTACTAGTCATAAAAGACAGTCTTCGCTACTTTAAATGTACGTAATCCTATTTATTACATTTCGATTTGAAGCGGCTAAGAAAGGTTTTTCTTGGCTTCTTGTACGTTTAACTTCGTACTATCGTATTTTTCTGTTCTTCCCTTTCCGTAATATTTCTTTTGCTTTTATCATTATAGTTTTCTCATAAGTTTTTTCTTCTCAAAGCATGATGGTTGTTTTCATTTTTCCCCTTCATTTTATTTATCTCGAGCTTTCTTTTTAAATTTCTAGATGCAACTTTCACGTATTAAATTTAATTATAATTCGTGGGACATTTTTGTTCCTTGTAATTTTTCGAATGCTTTATACCACAAAACATTTGCGCATTCTTTATTTATATTTTCAGGTTTTCTTAAAATATTATTTGGTCATTTCACTTTTGCCTTGATTTACTCAAGTTTGTTTGTAGGTTCGTCATTTTAATTCTTTTGTTGTGACTTTTGATTTTTATTGTCTGTTGGTGAATTATACCATCCCCAAAATGTTGGTAAAATCCTTTGCTGCTGTAGGCGTTTCTACGTAAGTTTTCCTCTTTTATTCAGTTAATTCAACGGCTATAGTTTTGTCTTTCATTTTTTCTGAAAACCTGTTTTTTATTGACTAACCAAATCTTTTCATCTATATATTTTTATTTACATCATTTTCTTCTATTCAGATTTTTCTTTTGCCTATTTTCATGCGCCTACAATATTTTCTAACTCTTCTTTTTTTGCTAGAACATAAAATTGTTTCTTTTATGTACCTTTTTATATTTATTTCGTTTCTTTTTTATTTGTTTTTTCATTTTCTTTTTCTTTCTTTCTATCTTTTTTTCTCTGTTGTTTATGTTTTTTGTTTTCTTTCGGTTTCCTTTCTTTCATTTCATTATTTCTTTCTTTATCTTTATCATCATTTTTTCTTTCTTTAGTTCGTTATTTCTTTCTGACTTTCATTTATTATTTCTTTAAAAGAACGTATTTCCGGTAGCTTGCAATAAATTTGTTTTGATCATATTTTTTTGGAGTTCATTCTTCTTTCTATTTGTAAAAGCTCATTGTTTTTATTCTCTTTTTAATTGGTAATTTTTTTTTAATTTTAAGGATAGGATTTTCGAATTAGATTTCTCTTAGATTTATTTTAGTCTTTAATATACTATGTATATGTCCGATTTTTTAAGTCTTTCCATTTCTTTCATCGTCTCGCCAGAGTTTCTCTTAACAATTCTATTTTATTTGATATTTTGTTTGATTGGTTCGTCGACTGAACCTCGTTTTTGTGATGATGTTTTCCTCTTGTAACTTGTTATTCATTCTCTCATTTCTTTTGGTCTCATGAAATTTTCCATACATATTCGAACTTTATTTTCTTTCATTATTCTGTTTCTTGTAGTTTTAATTCGCTTTATTTCTTTGTACGTTCTGTTGGTTATTTTCTTTTCTTAAGTGAGCTGTTGGTAAATAACAAAGACTTCAACGAATGATTGATATTCAAACACACATTTAAAAAAGCACACACACATAGATATCGACGTATATGTGTAATAGGAATGTATGTGTATAGGTGTTTCAAGCATATTTCTACACATGGTATGTACAGACACACATATATTTATATGAATTATATATATATGCAAACACGAGCGTGTGCATTCAAACATAGATACACATTCGCAAGGATATATGCAAAATTTGACTCTATTTTTAAGTGTGTACACATGTCAATTCATATATGCTTTTCTAAATAGTCACGTAAACATACCGTCAGTTATATATATATATATATATATATATATATATATATATATATTCATCCGCAGACAGATCTGTTTCGATGCATCACAGCTCATCATTACGGTTTTAACCCAGGATTAAAACCCGACCGAATTGGCGTCAGTCGGCGATTCTACCTCTGGGCTATAGGCGCTCGGTAGAAGAAGACAGACATTTTAGCGTGTATATTATCAGTATACACGCCCAATAGCTACTATATATATATATATATATGTGTGTGTGTGTGTGTGTGTGTGTGTGTGTGTGTGCATACCATGTGTAGAAATATGCTTGAAACACCTATACATACATACATACATTCTCATTGCACACATTCTTGGCCTGACACTCTCGGCGGACCTCAAATGAAATGACTATATTGAATCCATTGTTAAGTCCGCTGCCATGAAGGACGCTTCTTTGTGCAGGGCCCGGAAATTTTTCCCGTCTGTATCTATCCTGCACATATATAAATCTACCATCCGCCCGTGTATTGAATACTGCTGCCACATTTGGTCGGGTGCTTCTGCTACTCTCGGGCTTTTTGACAAAATACAACGGAGAATCTGTAATGTGAGCGATCCTGTCTTGGCGGACCAGCTGCAACCACTCTCTCACCGACGTGACGTGGCTTCCCTGTGCCTCTTCTACAAGTACTTTCACGACCTCTGCCCCGATGAACTCAGGTCATAGGTGCCGCCTAGGTACGAATATACATGAGATACTAGATTGGCAACTAGGTCCCACCCTTTTGCAGTGAAACAGATAAGATATAACCGTAATTTCTACTCCAACAGCTTCTTTTCTCGCGCTTCCCGCCCGTGGAATTCCCTTTTACATGCCTGTTTCCCCGTCGGCTACAATCTCCCTGAGTTTAAATGTAAGGTCAATAGACACCTTCTAACACACTAACTTGCATCTATTCTCTCAAACACTCTCACCATCTAACCAACCCTCATTCTTGGTACCCTTACCCGTCTATCAGCCTCCTTCTGATATTTCCTATATCTAACCATCCTTTCCCATCACTTCCCCGACCCTATGTAAACCCCTGCGCTATAGTGGCAGTGGAATGCCTTGCTCGGAATGAAACAATTAAAAAAAATAAAATAATATAAAAAAAAAATTCTGTATTTCAACCGAATGGTAATAATTTTTTAATATTTTATTGTAAAATATTTTTTGGTTTGAAATTTGTTCACTTATAAGGTTTTAGGATTTATTCTAACAATTCCTTATTTGTAACCTGAGCGTGTTTTTGGTATAATTGCAAATTTTTTTTCTTTCGAAAATTCCTTATATGGGGAAATAGGCGTTTCTTTGATACGTTTTTGGTAATGGACGTTGGCGTGGACATCTTCACGGTTCGCGCCAGGAGAAATTGTCGTCTGCAAGAGCTTTCGTGTTGAGTAACTTATCAAATTAAAATCAGAATTATCTGAGAGATTCCAACTGGTGGACGTATAAGATTTTCTCCGCTTTCATTTCATATGAAATCGTAATTTTCTAATGATTAAGAGGTAAAAAAATATTGTTATCTAATTTTGGATATTTCAAAGCCTTTTATTTTTCTTTTTATATATTAACTACGGGAATTTTCTGAATGGTTCCAACTGGTGGACGTATCCGATTTTCTCGGTTTCATTCCAAATGAAATCGTTATTTTTCTAAGTTGCAATTATTAGCAACTTAGATGATTAGAGGTAAAATATTGGTATCTATTATTGGATATTTCAATGCCTCTTTTTTATATATTAACTGCGAGAATAATCTGAGCGTAACAAACTAACAGACGTAATCAGATTTTCTCCTGTTTCATTCCAAATGAAACCATAATTTTCTAAGTAGTGAAATAATTTGCGACTAATATGAATTGATAAAGAACTATTTCGTTTTATCAAAGCTTCATTCATATTCTACATATTAACTGCGCTAATATGTAATCTATTGAAGTTAAAATTATAGTTTTAATAACTTGAATGTAAATGGCTTTTTGACTCTTAACCTAAATAAAGTCTTTTAATATTTAAATTATAAGGTAGGTATGTCCAGTTTTACCGTAGGAAAATCAGCATAGTCTGAAGTAAAAGGCCTCAAACCAAATAAAAACAAGGTTTTCTCGGCAAAATGTTTATGCTATCATAAAGAGGATAGATCAAAATATTTTTTAATTATTTTCCAAATTTTTAAAATTGTTCTAACAGGTTTTGAAATGCTCATTTAGTGGTAGAAAATCTTTTTTTCTCTCGTCAGTGAAAGGGGTAAATTGACGCTAGACTTTATTACGCCAACAACGTAATATTACACGAAGGCATTTTTTGACTGTGAAAGACACCTTAATTAGAAAATTCTTGCAAAACTCAAATAATCGTTTGATTTTGATGAAAATTTCAGGACATATTCACAAATGACTGAAATGATTTTTGAAATAATTATTTTTATAAAATATTGGTAAAAAATATTTTTTTTAATTTGTTACCCCCCCCCCCCCCCCAATATTTAATTTCCAGAAATGTCAAAAAATGCGACTCGGTCACACAATATAGATAGTTTTCATTAAATTCAGGAGTCATTAAGGAAAGCTAATCAACTGTCTTTTTTTCTTCAAGTTACCTTTTAGAAAATCAGCTCTGAATTAGGAAAACAAAAATGCAATAAAACTATGCCAATTTTTATTTGGGTAAACTTTTAATTACTTTTATAAACCTAAATCAAAATTGTGTAATCGTCTGATTAAAAAAAAATTCCGTTAGTAATGAATTTTTACAAGAATTGTTTTTATTTTTCATTTTTTTTATTAAGTAATTTAAAAAGTTTCATAAATCTTTTACAATTTTCTCCTTATAGGTCTCTTAGATGTTTTTGTAATTAATGTGTGGCAAATATATTTATTAATCGAAAAATTTAAACAGTTACTCTAAAAGAGTAACTTTTATTTTGTAATTTAATTAAAACTGTTTATTTTTGCATGTTAATTTCCAGTTTTTAGTATGTACGGGTGCCTATAAACGATATAAATCTGTAGAAGGCCACGTGACTCAAGGGTTGTCCGCTCTTACATAAAATTTTCCCATATATAAACCAGGAATTCTTTTTATGCATGTCTCTGAATCGCTCAAGGAAGAAGTCATTTCTAGTCAAAATTTAAATATTTAAAGTAACTTTTATATTTTTTACTTATTAGTTTAATCATTTTTAATATTAATTGTGAATCTATCTACCTGACAGAATTTAGAAAAAACATGAAAACTTCTTTTTTATTTGTTTTGCTTTTTTGGGCTGTTCATTCCAATGGCATGTGGTAATGATTCATACAAGAAATTATTAGGATAAAAATGTTTACTTTCAAAGTGTGTTTGCAAAATGTGACTAACAAATAAATATGTACTACAATATTATGGTGCATAGGCTAAGATTAAAACAATTTAGAAAAGGTTTCATTTTTATTTCCAATTGAATGAAAAAGCCATTTTTTATTTTCTTTATTTCATAGCCTAATCCTATTATTGAAAATATGCATTTGTATTGTTATCCTCCTACTTTTAATTTTTTTTTAATTGCAAATGAATGTACCAAAAGAAAGAACATGTTATAAAATTATTTTACCACTATGCATCAAATTTCTAGTTATCTCCCATAATTTGATACCTAAGGGTAAAAATAATATTATAACATGTTTTTCCTTTTTAAATTTATTTACAATTAAAATAAAAAATGGAAAGTAGGAGTTAAACAATAAAAATGCTTAATTTCAGTAGTAGGATTAGATTATGAAATAAAATAGAAAAAAATGGCTTTTTCTTTCAATTTAAAAGAAAAAAGGAAACATTCTCCAGATTGTTTTAATGTTAGCCTATGCACCATAAAATTGTAGTATATATTTGTTTTTTAGACACATTTTGCAAACACACGTTTTTGTTAAATTCAAACTTTTCTCTTTTTTTTATTGTGCGCAAAAATAGACAAAAGAGAAAAGTTGGAATTTAAAAAATGTTTAATTTCAATTTGTGTTTGCAAAATGTGTCTAAGAAACAAATATGTACTGCAATTTTATGGTGCCTAAATTAAGATTAAAACAAATTGGAAAAGGTTTCATTTTTTCTTTTCACTTGAATGAAAAAGCAATTTTTTTCTTTTGTATTTCATAGCCTAATCCTACTAATGAAATTATGCATTTCCAATGTTAACCTAATACTTTAAAGTTTATTTTTAATTGTAAATGAATGTACAAAACACATGTTATAAAATTATTTTTACCCTTAGTTATCAAATTAAGGGAGATACCTACATTCACAATGTAAGAAATCAAGAGGAAAGTTGGAATTTTAAAAAAATATGTTTAATTTCAATTTGTGTTTGCAGAATGATTTTAAGAAATAAATATGTACTACAATTTCATGGTGCCTAGCTAAGATTAAAACAACTTGGAAAAGGTTTCATTTTTTAAAATTTTCAATTGAATGAAAAAGATATTTTTTCTCTATTTTATTTCATAGCCTAATCCTACTATTGAATTTATGCATTTTTATTGATTAACTCCTACTTTCATATTCTTTTTTAAATTGTAAATGATTGTACAAAACACAGGCTATAAAATTATTTTACTCTTAGTTATCAAATTAAGGGAGATACCTACATACCTGTACCTGGAAAAGCAGCTAAACAGTCAGGAGGATTGGAGAGCCAATTAAGAAAACACCACGGCCCTTTTCAGGTCCACAAAATATTCCCGAATTACCTTTCTCTTCAAGATATTGCATAAATACAGTATAACATGTATAAAAAATATAGATACTTATTTATAACATCTAGAGTTATGTAAAAATTAAATTAGATATTTTTACCTAGTTATCTTACTAATTAATATGAATAACGCATAATAAAAATATTAATAATTAGCATAATATTTCATAACTTAACTGGGTTATTTTAATTTCATTCTTTCTTATTAAACTGTAAAAATATTTAAAAAGAAATTTTTATTTTTATTTACTCAAAAAGCATATGCAATCATCTAGCTATAATGCTAAACTAAAATTCTATAAAATAAGTAACTGCTGAAAATACTGTTACATTTTTATTATTACTACGTAATGAAAAAGTAAAGCATGAAATTACAATTTTTGTAATTTAGCTACTTCCAATTTTGCCATGTTTATATCCATTTCATAAGATCTACTATCAATTTGATAAGTATTAAGTTGAAGTTGGTGCCCAATATGTGATGCAAGAGCTGAACCTGGAAAAGCAGCCAAGCAATGAGGAGGATTGAATAGCCAATTAAAAAAACACCACTGCCCTATTCAGGGCCACAAAATATTCCTGAAACTGAAAGTCTTTTCTCTTCAAGATATTGCATAAATACATTGACATGTATCAAAAATAGATATTTAATTATAACATCTACAGTTATGTAAAAATTAAATTAGATATTTGTACCTTTGTTTGTTACTAATTGTTATGAAGAATGCATAATAAATATATTAATAATTAGCATAATATTTCATAACTTTACTGGGTTATTTTAATTTCATTCTTTGTTATTAAATTGTAAAATTATTTCAAAAGCAATTTTAATTTTTATTTATTTAGAAAACATATTCAACCATCCAGCTATAATGCTAAACGATCATTGTATAAAATATTATGTAATTGATGAAAATATTATGTTATGGTTAGCTATGCAGTTAAAAAACAGAAACAGGTTTTTTAGATGCATAAAAATTTGTCACTTCCGGATGCCATACTTGGAGTGTTGACAGACAGTAGCTGACATATTCAATCAATCGGCACTTCGTATTACGTAGATGACAGGACTATTGTATTTAAGATAAGCTTTCTGTCTTAAATTTCATAACGTAAGGAATTACTATTGTGGGAAATCAGATTAAGGTAAGTTTCAGCTTAAAAAATTGACTATAAAAAAATGTTTGCAATGTATATTTTTTAAAGATTTTTTAAACAGAAAGTTTGCAACTGTTGACGTAACCTGTCAATAAATCAAAAATTAAAAAAAAATGGCGGAAAATTTAATGTTTGTTTTTTTTTTGCGAAATATTTCGGATTCCAATCGATATAATTTCAGTTTAAAATACACCAGTCTATTTTGATTACTGGAATTACTAACTTTAATCTCTTGGCTTTCAAATAGACCTAATTTTAAAGCTTGAAAATAGAGTATTTATTTTAAAATTTTCATTTTAAATTTACATATCTAAAAATTTATTGGACGTACCTAATTTTGCGTATTTAATTGCGCAAAAATATATTAAATTAGAAGGAACACCAGTAATGTTTTTTCCATGAGTAAAACATAATATAACATATCTCAAAAATAAATATTGAGTTTTTAAAGATATTTTCTGTTTTGATAATAAAAGGAAAATTTAAAAAAATGTTACGTTAATAAATTAACTTCAATAAAATTATTATCAGCAGTAATACAATCAGTCAATGGGGTATAACTTACACCGTTCTCGTAAGTTTGATTATTAATAAATGTATTTTTTTTAATTTTTTTTCTTTTTAATATTTTAAAATCTGTTAATTTTTTACCTCTGTCATAAAAGACTATTTATGCAAATTATTGCAAAAATCGTTCCTTTTATTATTGAATAAACTTTGTGTCTTAGATTGCATTCTCGGAATTTATAATTCTTATTCAATAACGTTAACAGATTTAAAATTCCTAAATTACCACAGTGTAAGCAAGTAAGTATTTAAAATTGTTTTTATTAAATATTTTTTAATTTTTTTAATGTTTTAACATATATATAGCGTGTATATTATCAGTATAGACGCCCAATAACTATATATATATATATATATATATATATATATATATATATATATTGAAAATGAAAGAAGAAGGACTGAACACTGTAAATAGCTGGAGACTGATAGGTTCAGTTCGAATTCTGAGGAATTTTCGTGATAGGTGCAATCAGTGCCTGCAAGAAAAAATTCTAATATTAAAGTACACAAACCCGCACCTACTTCTGAATTTTACAAAGTAATTTATTATTAAGTACCTCCATAGAGCGAAATTTGTGAACATTTAAATTTTAAATTCTAATTTTAGTTTCTAAGAGATTAAATAAAATTTAATTGTTTTTGATAAATTAATTTAATTTTTAAATTGTAATTTTAACCCCTCTACCTTCCTCTTCCTGTCTCCTTTGTTTATCTACCTTTATAAAATATGGATACTTTTACTAATTTAACCCTCGATTTCTTCGGCAAGCATATATATCTTTTTCACAACATAAATTTTTATAAAAGACTTTTAAAATAATTTTTAGAAAAATTTTTAAATTTAACTTTTTTAATTTAATTTTTATTTTTTAATTTTTTATTTTGTTATATCTATATGTAACATTAATTAGATTAACTTAATTAAATTTAATGAAATCATAATCTGCTTTCTTTCCCTAAATATGTTTTTTCTAAAAATCTTTTTTCTAATACTTGGAAAATTTGGCTTTGTCTAGATTTACAAAAGGGGAATAAATTTTCCAACTTTTTCACTTACAACTCTATCTAAAAGTAAATTGGTTCAAAATCTAAAAATAGACGTTGATTGTTAACCGATTTGTTTGTGACATATTTTTTAAATTCTTAACCTTCATTTTTTATTTCTTTTTTAATTTCATTTTGAAATGTGGTAGCTGCCGGTGAGATGTGAAATCTCGCTTAGAGATTTCATGTTGAAATGATCATTCAACGGTTTGGAACATCGAAATGTATTTTATTTTATAACCAGACTAATAAATCACTCAAAGACCGAATTAGGGTTAGTCTCTAGCAAGATAATCAAGAGGATCGTAGTAGCGATACAGGAGAGTCTCAATCCCAATTTGTGGAAAGATTCTTCCGACACCGTAATATGGTTAAAAAACATCCCAAACAAGAAAAAAGCCTCGTTCTTACAATTCGACATAGTAGATTTTTAACCTTCAATTTCATACGATTTATTAATTAATAGTATAAACTGCGCCAGAAACTTTACAGATATCCCCAATAATGAAATAGACATCATCCTAACTTCGAGGGAATCCCTGCTAGCATACAATGACTCCACCTGGACCAAAAACATTAGCAATAACTTCGATGTCCCAATGGGAGCTTATGATTCAGCCCAAATTGCGGATCTGGTCGGCATATACATATTATATACTCTCGGTAGAATTGTGAAACCAAATCAAATAGGCATCTACCGGGACGACGGCCTCATGTTCATCCCCGACACCAACGGTCTCCTGACATCGAGAATCTCAAAAAAAGTGATTAGAATCTTTAAAACGCTGGACTTCAAAATAGAAATCTCATCGAATCTCAGGATAGTTAACTTTTTAGATATCAGCCTTAACCTGTCAAAAAACACATATAAACCTTATAAAAAGAGTAACCAGGCCCCTAGTTATATTAACGTTAATTCCAACCACCCCAAATCGAAAATAAAGCAAATACCCAAAACAGTAGAAACCAGAATTAATAAACTATCGTCAAACAGGGAAATATTCGATGAGTATAAAAAAAATATATAATGAAGCCCTTCAGAAGAGCGACTTTAAGGAAGAAATAGTTTACAAAGAAGAATTAGAAGACAAGGCCAGAAAAAAAGAGAACTAGAAAAAGAAAAATAATATAGTTCAACCCTCCTTTCTGCAGGTTATCCAGGTTAAACATAGGGAAATATTTTTTAAATCTAGTCAACAAACATTTTCATCAGCAGCACCCACTCAGTAAATTATTTAATAGAACACTCAAAATTAGTTACCCAACCACCAGAAACATGCAGAATATAGTTAATCCACACAACCACAGATTACTAAGAGACTTCCTCAACGAACCCCCCAAAAGCAAACCTTGCAACTGCACCGATAAAACGAATTGTCCCGTAGAGGGTAGGTGTAATTACGAAAAAACTATATATGAAGCCACCATATGTCCAGTAGAAGACCCCAGCAACACAAATGCTTACATAGGGATACCCGCCGGTAGTTGAAAACAGAGGCTATACAACCACAGACAATCGTTCTCCAACACATGCTTGAGAAACCAAACCGCCCTATCTAAGCAATATTAGAAGATCAAGGACGAGGGGTTCACACCACTGGTCAGATGGAGGATTGTGAAACACGCCGGCACTTCCAACAATTTCAGGGAGAGGTGCAACTTATGCTTGGAGGAAAAATTAATAATTATAAAATACAATAAGCCAAAGGAACTATTAAACCAGAGGAATTAAATAATATTCAAATGTAGACAAAAAAATAAATTTAAATTAGGGTAAAGAGACACTGGTCGAACTTCAAATCAATGTGAATCATATCGATTTACACGAACGGAATTGGACGGTTCTAGTATTGTACCTTTTCACACTTCTGTTACAATTTCAACTTTTATGTTTATGCTTGTCTTTTTCTTTGTATGGTTTACCTTGTATTTTTTAATTAATTTTTCCCCTCACATTTTTCAAGAACTTACCCTTTATTATCTATTTGATTGTTTTATCTCTTACTACTTATTTTTTATGTTTATTTTTCAATTTGTAATTTTTATTTATTTTTCATTGGTTATCATCTATTCCTTTATATTTTTATTATTCTTTATTTCTTATTTGTTTCGTATGTCTAATTCGATCCTCACACTCCGGGATTTGCTGCAAATTGTGATTCCCCATTGTCCAAACGGGCTTGTTGTTCTCAAATTTCCGTCGTGTCAATTCAACTATGGATTACAAGCAATATCATAAATACCGAAGGGCTTTCGTTCATTCTTATAAATTAACTCGATTAATTTTGCAATTGGTCACAGGGGAGGTGCGGAGTCTAGTGTCCATCAAAGTTATCCCTAGGGTCCTTAGTCTCGGGATCCAGAGGATCGATTATGTGCGACTGTGACAACCCATATACGTAGATATGCTGGTTTAACATTACCTATTATTAGTATGACTCGTACTTTTAAAGCATTTCTGAGATCGCGGGTTAATAGAGTATTTTAAGGAAACAAAATCTCGAATGAAAGTTATTATCCTAGTTACGGTGGGAAAATGAATTATCCTAGTTACGGTGGGAACACACCGCGACTAGGGAGATGATGTACCAAGAGATTAAATTTACTTTCGCCAATAAGACTCTCTATAGCGGATCTTAACTTAGAGATATAAATTACCGGTAACTTTTCTTTTCCCCCATTTACCCTAACTATAGTTACTACGGGCTAAAATTTGAGTTCCGTGATCGTTAAATTTCAAACACTAATCTTTAATCTTGAACGTCATAAATATTATATACTCACGTTCTTATATACGTATGGCTCTATTCCTCACTTCTCATATTAATTTTTCCTTATATTTTTCATCTACCTATCCGTTATGATCTCTAACTCTAACATCGTATACGTTTATTTCTTTATTTATTCTTTACATTCAATCTTATGAGTACAAATTACCGATAACTTTTCTCCTCTCCCTTTCCTTTAACTATAGTTATAACATGTTTAACCTCGAGACTTTAAACGACTTTAAATCACTTTAAATTAGAATCAACGTTTAAGGTATAACGGAAGTAATTAGGACTTCAAATCGCATTAAAACTACGACAGAGGTTTGTGCGTGCAACAAAAATATTCCAATGTGTATTAAATTAAGGCCCTTAGGAAAACTTTTCCCGGTGTTTTCTATGAAAACAGGTGCGGGCCGGAAAACACTATCAGAACAAACGGTGACATTAGCCATCTAACATAACGCAGTATATTATAGAGTCGCATCTATTCGCCACGCCGCTATCTCGCCCCTCACCCCTCACCCATAACACCCCGCTTACCATTCTGCCTCAGTTCCTTTCCTTCCCGCGGCTTTCTACACCTTAATGCCAGGCGGGTCATCCACTTCAGCTCAACTCCTTCTACTCTTTCCTCTGATGGGTTTAACGTTTGCCCTCACCGCAAATACCAATCGCATTTCGCGGGGCTAGTTCTCAAATCTGTGAGTCTCGAATGTACGAAGGCCTTTTCTTATATATAGGTTAAAAATTCCCGTCCCAATACGGTCATGTGGGCGTCTACCGCAAACAAGACGAAGGGGAAGGAATTTTGGACCTGAAGAGCCGCCCCAAGAACACAAGAGCGGCGAAATGTGAATAATCCAAACTAATAATTAAAAATCCGTTATGTAAAATATTAATCTGTTAAATAAATGAATTTAACATTGAGTTTTCTCTAATTCGCCTCCTTTGGAATTTACCCGGATTACATACCAAGTGTACTACATATATATATACAGTATCTCATAATTAGAAATGTTTATATATATATATATATATATATATATATATATATATATATATACAAGTGTGTTTCTTTCATTTTAAATAATATGTATAGATATGTACATAAATAATACGAACATTTACAGTAAATAAAAAAAGCTGTTTTTTTTCGGCATACATAAACAGATGTTAATTCAAGTTGTTAAGCTAATGTTACCATGTTAACATAAACAGTAGATAAGCTGAGCTTAAACAAGAGACTTACTGAAAGCATATATAAAAATCAAGCGGGTTGCAGCATGGGGAGTTAGTTTGCCAAATGTAAATGGTGATGTGGTCTAAGAAATTGTCAGACAGTCATGACTGTTTTTTTTCTGCTTGTGTAGCATGATGCAGATTTCTGTTGCCAGGCATTGGCTCTTCCAGCAGCCACCCTCTTCGCCCAAGGCAGAACAGAACTCTTCAATGATGTAGGCCTCCATTTTTAATGAGACCCTATGGAAAAATGAGCACTAGCATAACGACGTAAAGATAATAATTACAACAAACAAATACATAATCATCATTATAATCATCTAACACTTTCTGAATGTTCTACAAGTTCATTAGATTGATACATAAACACTAAATGATTTTCGTATTGGAGTTTCAAGTGTGACTTCCAAACCGTAGATCAAGCATTTTCCACATTTTCTGGCCGGGTGCATTGTGGTAAATTGATGTCTTTCCCACAGATGATAACCAACTATTTTACTCTACCCGTTAAATATCGAAAATCGATAATCGAAAAATCGGGGTATAGAAGGAATGGTCCGATTTTAATCGAATTCGATGCACTCATAGACAAAGACATACGAAAAGATATTCAGAAGTTTCAAGATTGCAGTTCTTACAATAGTGCAGAAAATCGATAATATATATATATATATATATATATATATATATATATATATATATGTGAGGCAAGGTGTTTGTGTGCGTGTCTGTTTATCTGTCTGTATGTCTGTATTTTTTCAGCACTTTTAATTTAGTTTTTGCTTCAGGTTTGCCTCTAAGTAGGTGTAATTGTAGTTCTTAGTCTCATAGTCTCAGCCATGAAAACCATTTACTCAGAGGATTATTTAGCCTTCAAAATTCAGTTTACGACGAAAAAAAACTTATTTGATATTGATACCAGGAAATCAAAATTTGACTTACATCTATACATTTTTCTTTCAGTCTACGGTTTCGCTTTAATTAGAAACAACTATTGCTTTTTAGTCTTTCGTGCCAACGTCCAAAGAGTTTGAGCTCCAGGACCATGGATTAGTTTTAAAGCTTTCATTACACCCGAGCAACGCCTGGCTATACTGTTAGTATACATATATTTCCATTACAACTCGTAAAACGTAAAAAAATTTTAAAACGATAAATAAATATTAAATTGAATCATCGAATTCCGGACATTGCTAACTCTTGAAACCCTTTTAAAATTCTTAGTTTAATTTACTTTTACTCCAAGACATAAGAGATGTTAAGCTATGTATTATTAACAGACTGTTTAATCGGTTTTCTTTCTTAACATTTCCGAAAATGATTTACCACTCATCTATTTCACGAATCGCAGGTCTTATGATATGACGCAGGAGATCCATTTGTTTACATTATAATGCAATTCCTTCAGTTATATGCTTTACTTCTTAAAATTCTTTTTTTATATTTGCTTACACCTTTGTTTCTTGACTATCTCTAATAGTTTGCATTCACTATTCGTTTTAGCGATTTCTGTTTCTTAATTGAGGATGTCCGTTGTGGTGCATTGGATATCAGATCAGAGCTCGCATCGAAAAAGACATTTATCGCCCAAACGTGTATCACGTATGTCCCCTAAGTGACTGGCTGATCTCTTAATTTAACACGCACTACCAATTCTCGCACTACCAATGTTGAATCATTTTTTTTTAATTTAATCCCCATCAAAAAGAAAAACGATATGCATACGGTTTGTAAAGAAATCTAATTTTAGAATTAAGATTGAAATATTACTCACATGAATGTTTCTACTCACCTCTGTCATAATAACTGAATATCATAATCCTCTGCCTTATTTAATATGCGTTCAATTTTTTCTTTTTTTATTTCTTCCTACTTTGACATGACATCAAAGATAACATTTAACATATAAACGTAATTTATATGTTAAGATTATCTGTGTGTATATAATGGTGTTTTGTCTCTAAAATCACCCAAATCGCTCGCTGTCTGCCCAGAAGTGCAATGTCCAGTCAAAGACTTCTGGGAGAGCGTATCAAGATAAATTGTCAATTTCTCGTTTCTAAAGATAGAAACATAAACTTAGGTTAGACCTCTGAGTTTTAGCCTAACATTTATCTCTCTTTGGATTAGTGATGATATTTAAATAGCTTAAATATTTGTACGAAATAAAATCTACTCGAGGAAAACATAAGCATCTATCTATACAATTAAATCTCGATGCTTATCTTCGAAGTTACCATTCACATTGCACGTATACCTGATGAGAACAGAAATATCATTTTGTGGAAATTATTATCATGATGTAACTGGAGATAATTACAGTAGAAATATTTAGTCACCCACTTATATTTCCCCGTTATGGACATGATTATATCCGTGATATAATAATATCATATTTCACATGCGAAACGGAATGGATGGAAGGAAAAATAATGACAAACAGGCTTAGTACTCAGAGAGAATTTTATAGTATAAAAGACAAGATATATATATATATATATATATATATATATATATATATATATATATATATAACAGTATGTGTGTGTGTGTGTGTGTGTGTGTGTGTGTGTGTGTGTGTGTGTACCTCATGGGGAGAATAATATATCACATATCTACACAGCCAAGCAAAGTGTAAAGGGAAAGAAAAAATGTCTTTTACACATAATATGTTGATATTCTCAGGAGCTTAATATCCGATGTAAATTAACACACATTTAACATGATAAATTGTATGGGAATTTATATCCATGAGTGGCAGCTAGTTTAAGATCAGAACTTCTCTGAATTCGACACTTTTGTACACGTCACGGCGAAAATACTTCAGTATTTTTATTAACATGTCGTAGCCATTCACCGATAATAAGCAAAATCTGTGGAGGGCCATGATTATCTACGTCTGGATTGGCATGCATAAAACAAACTAATTTTAAAAGTTCGTTTTCAGTTGCTTTTTAAAAATATCCTGTTTCAGTGTTTTACATCGAATGAGAAAGTAGTGAACCGATGTGTTTTGAGCACATATTTATTATGTGTGCCTGCGTCCAAGAAAGCATTCTCTTAACTTGCTTAGTTTTTTAAGGATGCCCTAATTGTTCTCTTGCATGAAATAATTAGTGCGGTTAATGTAATTGGTGTATTCATTTTCAGTATTCTACTTTACGTGCCGTGTCCTTTCAGGACGTACGTGATCATGGACTTCCACTTGCCATCTCTTTTCACTCTCATCCCTTTTCCTTTGGGTATCTCTCTCAAACCCAGCCTCGCCATCCACTTGCTCAAGCCCATCAAGTATGTCTCTCGTTGTTTTCGCTTGTCTCTTTTTTTTTTCAAATATCCGTCCTGTGAGTATCCAAAAATTATTTGCACATTATGTGTTCTAGAAACCTCAGCAGTTTCTTCTTAATAAGTATGTTTCCTTTTTGTTTCAATCCTGCCCAACAGCTTATTTTTGATCACCTGCTGGGCCCATGGTATCCTCAGCATTCTTCTGTCAAATCACATTTCTGTTGCTTTGCGTCTCTTTATCTTTGAAAAATTTGTTCCATATTCGAATTATTTTCGGCACTCTATATATATCTATTCCGGTTCAGAACTATATCGTCGTTTAGACATTTTTTTAGAGTTCAGGATTTATATTTTTTCCCGAATATTTCGTGATAATTTTTTGATATTTAAGTATTTTCTTCTATGTGTAATGTCGCGGTTCTCGTGTTTGAAGTCTCTTCATCTGTGAAAAATTGGCTCAACATTCATTGTAATTTAGCAGGACAAAAATTAAATAACATTTCATCACTCATCTTCGTTCGTGACTTTATGTTTCTCTTTCTTCATATTTTGCATAAGTTTTTGAAGGTATCCGATAAATAATCAATATTTTAACTCACATTGCAAACTCTTACATTTATTTCATAACGCATTCATTATGCTCATTTTTCACTTGTTGCAGTGTTCGTGATATTATTAACTCTATCAAAATATTTTTGAATTTCTCAGGTAAACTGTAAGCAGACATAAATTTTTTCAACTACTAAAATATTTTCGTTGATGTGGTTTTAAAAATTGTATATCTGGCTCTCAGAGTTTTTTATGTGTTTCTTTTTCATATATTAAGAAAAAAAATTGATTGCGACATTAGCGTAACGGTTTTCGGTTAGCAATTTAGAATCCGTAAGACGACATCACATCCGGCTTAGTATGCAACATTCACTTACGCACAGCGAACTCTGAATATTCACTTATCGCGATGAACGTGTGTTCTCTCAAGGATGCCACATGCCTTGAGTGTATGTGGAGACTTAAACTCAATCTAGGTCTCAAGTGAAATTCGTAAATACACTCATTCGCTGAAGATATTAGAAAGAAACTTTGTATTGCTTCAGCAACTGACTCCTCTTACTATCCTCTACCAGATCAGGCCGAAAAGGAAGTGCTATTGCCGGATATTTCCAAGAAATGCCCAGTTGTTATTTTCAGTCTCTACAGAGTTCAAAAGCGTTTTCGCATCCATGTGGGTGAGGAAGTATTTTCTACCCCAAAACCAGTTTTCCACAGACGAAACGTCGCAAGACCCTCGCTGATTTGTCGCTTTTTTTTTTCATTGAAAGAGTTTAGACATTATTCCACTTTATATCCACTTATGTCAGGTACACTTTAGCGTGTAACCTATATTGGATAAAAACAAAATGTAATTGAACTTGAAAATAATTTATTCCTGTCGAAGGCAAAAAATATACACGTGATGATTTCAGTCGAAGCTGGAATGCAAAAACAAAATAAACAGTGTATTGTCAAAACAACGCTGTTTTCAAGATCACGAAATATAAACAATAGAAATAATTTAATTAAATAATTCGCCAGAAGCAAATATAATATGCATTAATTTATTTAAGGGTTATAAAACAATTAATAGGGAATTATATTTTGGTTCTCAAAAACAATGTAATAAACAGGCATTTGTGCCAGCGCGTCAAATTTGAAAATAAAAAAAAATTGAACAATGAGAACGAAAGCTCTATCCCAGTTGAAATGGATGATTCGACTCAATGCATACTCGGAATATGAAGAAAAACAAATAAAAGTTGCCACTCTCGAAGGTGAGTACCGAGAGAAGCTGTGAGTCCTGCTACATTTAAAAATAGTAATCAGCGTAAGTATAAGGAAAAACACAAAAAAGAAAGTGATAATGGAGCAAAATATAAAACGACCGAGTGAGAAAAGGATGAGCTCGTTATTAGGTGTAGGGATTGTGAGAAAAAAAGCCGTATAGAAAGATTTTGTAGACGGCGAGCCTCAGAAAAATTGCAGAGCTTTGATTGTTAGACGCCCAAGAAACGGAACAAGATGGTACCGACGCACGTAGTTAGTAATATAGGCGTGCCAAATTCTGTTTTGATTAAAAGAAACGGTAGTACTTACCAAGCCTTAGTAGATACGGGTGCAGAAATATCGGTCATAAGCAGTAAAGTTTAAAGAAGTTGCCACCGGGAGTAGAATTGAAAAATAAAAGATGTCAAATTACGAACTGCTAATTACACGTAAAATGCGTTTGTCGCCTTCAAGTTCCAATAAGAAATCGTTTCAACCCAATTATTTTTTCGTTGTAAAGAATTCTTAATAGAAATGTTATTGTCGGCCATGTTTGGCAGAGGCAAATTGTCCTGAAAGTGTACTTTGATTTGGGAGCTTTGAGAAATGGAAAGGAAAACGTGGGATTAGTAGATGTCCATATTTCCTCTATTTGTATTGAATAAACTAAGTTTAAAAATGAAGGTAGCAAGAATATGAGATAGAAAAGTTGAGTAGTGGTTACATAAGCAATTTTAGCAGTATATCAGTCGACAACGCTATCGTAAAATTTGCTAAGTCTCGTAGGTTTTCGTTGCTAGTAGATAATAAAAACAATCCAAAGGTTACGTTGAAACGGAGGTGTCTAATCAATAAATTTGAAAGGGTAAGTAACATTATTGAGATTACTATGCCTGATAGAGAAAAAAATAAAAATGCCGATGAAGATTTATAACAGGAAGAATTCAAGCCCAATAGTACGAGGTTACTAAAAAGAAATAAATACTTGTTCATTAGTGGAGACAAAAGTTTTGGCAGAACTGATATTGTGGGGATGTGTATCCCTACTGGAACGCATGAGCCCATGAGAAAACGGCCGTATCGTACACCGGTCAAACAAAGAAGGATGGTCGATTTAGCAGTCGACAAAATGATGCAGGCATGAGTAATCGAAAGGTCTAATAGCCACTGGGGTTTTTCCAATAGTTAAAGTAGAGAAAGAAAATGCCAGTATAAATTTTGCGTTGATTTTTGAGCTCTGAAAAAAATTACAAATAAATATGCTCGACGTTTTCCTACGGTATCATATACAGTGGGACAAAGTTTTGTTTTATAAAGGTCTTTCCTAACGTAGTGGTATTTTCTTCATTAATGTTATTCATTTATCTCGATGGTGAATCTATGTTCTACTGCTATTCGTGTATTAATTGATTAACTAATTCTTGAGCTTAATTCTCTTTAATGCATTCAATTGTTTTCTGATTTTTCCATGTTAAATACGCGTTAAAATGCTATTATATGTGTCTTACTCTATGTTGACTGATTTGTCTTTGGTTGATTTATCTACCTTCTGATAAAATATACAGACAAAATATATTTTTGACTGTAACAATAATTATTAGATTAATAAACATTTTTTCCAGTTGCAGATTATTATATTTAACCATTAGCTTACGGTTCTACTTCTTAAAGGACATTTGCGCAAACTTGATTGTAAAAATTAGACTGTAATTCGAACTCGACTCTCTGATTTCTCAATCCGAGCCGCTATCCATTAACCGAGTTGCACAACCACTCATACCATTTGCAGTGTTGCTAATTCGGATAAAATATCATTCAAATCTCTCTCTGTCTCACTCTCTCTCTCTCTCTCTCTCTCTCTCTCTCTCTCTCTCTCTCTCTCTCCTTTATATAAACCAGAACAGGTGATTTGTCATTTTTGGTAGAGAGTGAGCGCATTTTTATTTACAGGAGGCAGCGTATTCTGATGGCACAAGGCCATAATGGAAGAGCAAATATAAATTAACCAACTATTATTCACATAATGACTTTGCAAAATCCATTTAATGTAGGTTTCCAGTTTCGATTAATTTTCCATATGATCACGAGTATGGCGCACCCAGTGAAACCTGTCGCATTATATAGCAGTAATTATCTGCTAGACATAGTTGAAAATTATTATTACACGGAAATGCATTGATAATTAATGGATTTTCTTCCAATAATTTATTACAAACCCAGAAAGTTTGGTAATCTCGACTCTTGTAAACATGATAAGCGAGGCAATGTCTGATAACCGGCTACTTACGTAGGATGTATTAAGTTGGCAAAATGTTACATGAGCGGTGAGCTTCGATTGCAATACAGTATTATCGATTCCTACAGAACAATTGCGATTAACAAAAAACATCTGGTGAATTAGGCAGTTTGGAGTCAAAACTTCATTTTCCGGGAATATTTGAAAGGGTTCTGGAAAAATATAGGATAATTATAGACTGAAAAAAAAAAGAACGAGGTGAGAGAGCGAAAAAACATAATTTGATTATTTCAATATTTAAATTAAAAATATAGACATATAGTTTCTAATATTAGTAGAGGTTTAAAAAGTTTTCCTCGTTAATATTAATTTCCGGTTCATTTTCTCATATATTGATTTTATGTGATTCTTTAGTGCGTATATATATATATATATATATATGTGTGTGTGTGTGTGTGTGAACTGATGAATGAACTTACCCCTGAGTGTTGACTTCCATGTTCACTCTTATATATATATATATATATATATATATTTAAGCAGCAATCTTTTTTTGAACATGTTTCGTTAAAAATGAATGACTATGAAGGTTTTAATTTTTTTTAAATTTTTTCTGTATTCTTGCATGTTTCTTTTTTTATTGGAGATAAGGAACGAAAAAATGTTCTATAATAATTCCCGATAAGAAGAAATGGAAAAAAATTAAGGAATTTTAATTTTAGATTAATTATTAGGAAGTTAAATTTAAGAGGAAGACCTTAATGCAATAGTGAGTTGGAGATTAGTAAGTTTTATCCGCACCTCAATAAACTTTAAGATAGATGCAATCTATGTTTAGTTGAAAAAAGTAAAATATCAAAATTTCCTAAGTAAAATTTGCTTTCGAACTTAGGAAAAGAATTTATGAGCAAATGCAGTCATAGAATTAAATTTAGGTTCAAATTTAGGTTCAAATTTCCTAAAATTAAAATTCCTTAAAATAGTTGTTTCATATGTTATAATTAGCCGTAGAAATAAATTTTATATATTAATTTCCCTTTCTTAAATCTATTTTCCTTCTAGTTTTGTCGATTTAATTTTTAACCTAAATTATTATTAACCTGCTTGTTTTGATATTAACAATATACGCAACTCTTTAACAGTGATAATGAAAAATCGTTATTTCGTCTGACCTATTTCTTCCTTATTTTTGTTTTTATTTTCAATTTATTTTATTTTATCACTATTCGTTTCTGTCACCCACATGGCAGTTCAATATGTTCCGTTTGTAATGATCTGCCCCCTTTTTTTAACATTGTTTTTCTTTACCAATACTTCCGTTTTTTACACGCACACACACACAAAAATAAATTTATTGGCAAGTCGTTTTTCTAAGTGCAATGCACTAACAAACAGTGTGCGATGGGTAAATTACCGCCGTTTTACTTTCAACTTCGCGCATGTACATTATTTGGATGTGCGTTGTGGTACAGTGGATATCGGCTCGGAACGAGAAACCGGGGAGCCGAGTTCGAATTCCAGTTGTATCCATTGTATTCACTTACGCGCAAATACCCTTGGGAAAGGTATTAAACCGTCTCTTCCTTCCAGTTATGGGTTAAATAGCAGGACAGATTGGGTTCTATAGCCTTGGTCGGCAACCAGTCTACCGCAGAAAGCAATAGTAACCTACTGCGGGATAATCTTCTGCCCAGTCAGTCATGTCTCTTTCGAGACATGATCGCCCAAGCGTGTATAACGTATGGCACTTAACTAACTAACATTATTTGTATATTTTTTTCTCATCGACTGCGCACTAGAGTAGGGTCAAATTCACTAGGTATGTGAGAAAAAGAATGACGAATTTTTCTTCGAAGAAATTTGGAAACGGCACAGAATACTGTTTGGAATTCGTGCCGGACACTCCAATAAGAATCTTTCAAAGTGTTTGTGTGTAAATATGAAGATAATGTAGAGGATTCTAAAAGACTTGGATGAGTCTAATAGTTATTACAAAACTGTTTGGCGAGATCACAAGTTATTCCTCTTCCCACAGGATCGCACACTCCTACAACAAGTGTCTTGATGCGGTAGTGCTGCCCCGGGTCAAAAGGGTAGATAATGGAAGACACTATAACTGACAACATAATTCTTCTCCATGCCACACAAGCAGAAGAACCCAGTCATGACTCTCAGCTAATTTTAGCGACCACATCACCCTAAACAGCTGAAGACATAACTTCACAGCTTGATTATTTTGTGTGAGACGCAGCTGCGTGAAAAAACAACAAAATATTTGTAACATGAAAGATAAACTGAAAGCAAGGATTATGGCAGCATTCAATAATTTAATCAAGGAGACCGCAGAGAAGAGTTACAGGAGAATCCAAAATCGTCCGGAGGCATAAAGATATTATATTAAAAGGAGACAATACCCTATTCAATCAAGTCTCTCATGAGTTAATTTGCTTTCAAACATATTTCGCTCTTAAATTATATTTATCTAGCATTCTTTTCGATAGTAATTCTTTTCTATAAAAACACCACGTGATTACTCGCTTATTCGTGACTTTGAGAACAATAAAAATAATGATTATTTGTGAAATAAACATCTACGTAGCTTGGAAACTAAAACATAGTTGAAAATACTGTGAGTAACATTCAACATTACTGAATATTTGTAAAAGTATTATTTCTTTATATATATATATATATATATATATGTATATATATATATGTATGTATGTATGTATGTGTGTGTGTGTGTGTGTGTGTAAGAAATGGTGATGTTTTATTTCAAGTAGAGAATTATTATTATTATTATTATTATTATTATTATTATTATTATTATTTTTACTTGCTTTTTGTATAATATATTAAATATCCATAATGCTATCCGTGTCGCTACATGTGATTCGAGGCTAAAGGTGAATAAACTTGTGACTTTACATATCGAGATTCTTTCTGACGGCTTAAAATACACGATATGTATAGTCACGAGTTCATTCACTTTAAGGGAGTCAGCTTTGGACTCGAAACATGAATAGCGACACAAATACCCATATAGACAGTTACTATATTTTACAAAATGGAATATTAATAGTAATAATAATACCAATAAATCTACATTTTAAATAAAACATTCACGACTTCTCGCACCTTTTTCTTCAATACCAGTTTTTTACTTGAAACAACCGTTATTTTTATTTTAATATATATATATATTGTCATCCGCAGACAGATCTGTTTCGCTGTATCACAGCTCACCAGTACGGTTAGACTCCGATTGCTACATAACACAGGCTCGAAACCCGACCGAATTGGCGTCAGTCGGCGACTACATATATATATATATATATATATATATATATATATATATATATATATATATAATTTATTTGTTGCAATACTATTTTTAATTGTCTATATTTTTGAGATGAGGTAGTGTTTAAACTATTTACATTATTCAGACTATTATCCTCATCGGTGTTGCCATTTGTACGACGTGTATTACAATATTGTAATATAGGTTTCGGTTCGAAATTACCAGCATCTGAAGAAGGCCGGATCGTACAACGGCCAAAATATCGTACAAATGGCAACAAAGGTGATGACAATAGTTGGAATAATGTAATTTGTGTATATTTTTATTCATATTCCTATTTGTGTAGATGCACTGTTTTTATTATTAAGCTGTATATTTTTTTTACATTTTTATTATTAAAGTAACAAGATTCCTCATTTATTGAGGCTGGTAGATGTAAATAAATAAGTAAAACAACATCTATTCAAATATGAATAGCCATTAAAACATATGTATAAGCAAATCAAAAACATGTCGAATTTAAAATGCACTAAATAAAACATATTTTAACTTCGGGAATCATGTTTTAAATATATTCAACAATAATGATAATGTATTGACACGTAAATACAATTTTACCACAAGGCCGACGGAGAAATGGAGTAATACTGGTCAGTACTGACTACCATAAACCAAGCTAATTTGTGTCGTAATCCATTCATTTACTCTAACGTATCTGATCACTACAAGAACACGTCCATCATCATTAACACTAACATATAACAGGACACATAATATTCATAAGAATCCTACAAAATACCCATGACATAAAATTCTATAATATATATATATATATATATATATATATATAAAGTAAATGATATGAAATGAGGGGGCAAAGTATGAACCCTATAACGAAAATAAAGTACCAGCAAACATTAATATATATATATATATATATATATATATATATATTAGTAGGACCCTGGCACTCCACAGAATAGTAAGAGTTACAACTGTAATCTGCCGCTAAACAGAATTAATCAGATCCATCGATAGTGGCATTGAAGGGACAAAATAAATTACGGAAAGAAAAAAAATCAAGTCAAGATAAATTGGGGAGGTTTTAACAAGTAACGAACACACTGGTACAATCGGCAAAATATTTAAATTTATTTAAAAGCATCAGGAATGTCTAACATAGACGTCATCACTACGCTTTAATAAGATTTATGGTATAATTCTAAACGACATTAACCGTTAACTTATCATGAATGAAACAATAACAGCATGGAAATATTCTGGAATATCAAATATATATAATTTCAATACACGTTCTTGAAAATATTTACTGATTGATACAGACAATCTTTACACATACTAGAACCTTAAAAAGAAAACAATAGAAAATTACGAAAGAAATAAGTTAACAGTAAAATATTTTCAGTTTTCTTCAATAAAATAGACATGCATTAAAAACGTATTTGACCTAGGTACATTTATTCGTTGATTTTGTTTAGTTGCATGTCGTTATATGTACAATGTAAAAACAAATACATGCTTTAAGAGATTCACACAAACACACGTGTGGTGAGGCGTACTTGTTAAGTTTAGACAATGTCATCATGGAAACACCAGCGCTTCTTTCAAATCACAAATGTCAATTATTTGTAGTTAGCGAACACATTCGAAATGTTTGTCGGAGCTAGATCTTTTCTTTAGCAGTTTATTGTGTGTTGCTATCATCTTCGCACGACTTGCTGCGTGTTGTCTCGATTCCACAGCCCAACTGACAAGATGAGTGATTGCTACTTCTAAATTGCTGCTTCCATTCATGTACAGTAATTTTCTTTAAAGTTTTACTCATAAAAACCGGACCTCTACTCTAATTTGTACATACATAAAAACACAAACGCAAACAAAAATGAAGTGTTATTTCATAGAATTATATATAAAGTAGATCGGTAGCCGCTGTTGAATCGATAATTTTGCACTTAAAGACATCTTATTTTATATACCATGTCCCTTAAAGACGTAGGTGATCATTGCTCTCCACATCTTCATGCTTGTATTTTTTAATAAGTTTTAACTTTTTAAAAATTTTTCCCAAACACTGTTCTGCAATCTATTTGCTCAAGCTCACCCAGTATGTTACTCATCACTTTCAATCTATACATCTTTCCCTCCATCGGTCTTCTGAGTATCAGATTATCCAAGACCTTCTTCCACATTAAGGGTGTAGAAATTTTAATTGTTTCTTCCTGCTGTTAAGGATGTTTTTTTGTTTGTTTCCATTTCATCCAAAACCTCACCGTTGATCACATGCTCGCCCCATGGTATCCTCAGCATCTTTGATAGAAACACGTTTCCTTTGTTCCAAGTCTTATTTTAATTTTTTAAGTAGTATTCGTTACCATATAAAAGGACAGATATCCCGTAACATTTCGGTACTATTTTCTTTGTTTTTTAACAGAATTTTCCTGTTTCTAAATACTATATTTAGCATTTGAAGCTATGGTCATATTTTTGAGGGGAGCTTTTCCTGAAAATATTCGCACAAGCACTATAAAATCTGTTAAGATTATATGAATATATATATCAGAAAATGCCAACCCGTGAAGACGGAGAGGATAACCCAAAATATTTTATGTAATTTATATAAATGAATAGTTAGATAGAAGTTTAGAGCACAATGAATATGACCAGAGCAAATATTGATAAGAAAACCCAACAAATACGGTTAATATAATTATTAATTATTTATTTTTTGGCCATAAAAAATTAGACTAATACACAGTTGTATTAAAAAGTGTTCAATATAATTATATTGTAGGCATTGTGAATATTTTTCATTTGTAAAGTAGTTAATATGCAATCAAAGGTTTCAACCTTTCGGTGTCTTCAGGCGATTTATAATGACTAAATGCTTATTGTAAATCGCCTGAAGACACTAAAATTTATAAATCTGCGTTGTGTAATACATCGTTTTGCAAATTATATGATATATTCTGAAAGAAGGTACTGTTTATTACTAAATGTTACCATGATTCCCTGTTCTGTAGAGAATTGTGAAACATTCAGAGCTAGAAGCATCATGTGTGCTAAACGAAATCACAGCAGGTTAATTTGATTTCGAAATTATTTATGAAAATATATTAAAGACAAACGATAACAATTAAAAGACAATCAATAACCAGGAATTTGGCAGTGAAAAATCTCATGTCATTCCACTTAGAAATTTTTAACAAAACATAGGAAGACTAATTCATAATAATAGCTTTATATAATAGCTATTATCAAGAAAAGAAATAAGAAGCATAATGGTATTTAAGAACTACATTCATTAAATTTACACATTTTTCCCATCTTGGATATATAGATGTCCACATATATGAAACCAATTTTACGACTTAGCACTTGTTATTTGGTATCAGTCAGTTAAGTGCCATACGTAATACACGCTTTGGGCGATCATGTCTCAAAAAAGACATGACTGACTAGGCAGAAGATTATCCCGCAGTAGGTTGCCATTGCATTCTGGGTTAGACTGGTTGCCAGCCAAAGCTATAGAACCAAATCTATCCTATTATCTAACCCATAACTGGAGGGAAGAATACTTTACTGAGGTTATTTTTGCGTAAGTGAATGCAAGGAGTTCAACTAGAATTTGAATTCGGCTCGCCAATATGTCGTTCTGAGTCGATACTGCACCACAACGCACATATTTATTTGCTAAGTTGATATTACTTTCATAATTAGAATTCCACGTTATTCTTTTAGTTGTTAATTTCTGTGTGTTTATTTCTCGGTTTTCAGAGATCGTCAATGTCTTTTTACATTTGTTTTTTCTTAGCCCACTTTTCATGT
>JBBBDQ010000488.1:5357500-5370000 GCA_037127315.1 Ascarosepion bandense
AGTCATCGATTGGGATTTGAAGCCGCTACAATACGAGGAAACATTTCTCTCGATATGCCCATAAAGGGTTTACATAAAATCGTAAGAAAAAAAAATATAAAAAACGAGATTGAAGAGTGCGTGCGCACATTTTGATGTATTTGATCGAATATTTGCACTTGTATACAATAAAATTATATATTTTTTGATTTTATAGAGATTTCTCAGTATTTTATTCATTTTTATCACTGTCAATAATAATGCGTGCATATCAGTTTTTAATTTTAGGAATTCTCATACACATAATTTCAGAAATATATATATATATTTATATATATATATAGTCATTCGCAGACAGATCCGTTTCGCTGTATCACAGCTCATCAGTACGGTTAGATTCCGATGGTTTTTTAACCCAGGATTGAAACACGACCGAATTGTCGTCAGTCGGCGATTCTATCTCTGACTATGGGCGTTTGGTAGAAGAAAGCAGACTTTTTAGCATGTATATTTCCATTATACGCGCCCAATAGACAGAGTGATCTAATTCATGTTACTGAATGAGCGATGCGTACATGCCAGAGTAGCTACTGTTTTTCAAAGTGTGCCATTCTTCCAGAGTGCTCAATCAGGGTGTGAGAGCGTAAATATTGTCATCCGCAGACAGATCTGTTTCGCTGTATCACAGCTCATCAGTACGGTTAGACTCTGATTGCCTTTTGACCCAGAATTGAAACCCGACCGAATTGGCATCAGTCGGCGATTCTACCTCTGGGCTATGGGCGTTCGGTGGAAGAAGGCAGACCTTTTAGCGCGTTTATTATCATTATACGCGCCCAATAGCCAGATTGCTCTAATTCCTTTTACTAAATGAGCGATGATATATATATATATATATATATATATATATATATATATATATCCTCATGAAAATTAATTGAAACGAATATTCCATTCTCACGTTTTGAATTGAACAATGTAGTTTGACACGACTGACAGTAGAAAGGCTGACATCAACAATATCCGTAATATCTCTGTAAAGCTTGTCTGTGTGTTCGTGCAGCGTTACAATTTTCGTGCGCAACATTTGAGTAATGTCCATCGGAGACAATGGCCGTAGGCCAACTAATCGACACTCATGATAATAATGTCTAAGTTTTAAAAAACTCATGCAATCACGGATGACGTAAAGATTCTTTAAGTCAAACACATTTCATCATATAACCAGAAAATAGACTTATATTGCTGCACACCACTTCAAATGACCTAATTTTGGGAAAAGGTCAATTATACCGTGTCACTAGAGTGAGTCTAAAACTGACCGTGTGTTGAAAGTAAGGAAACTCAAGCAGTTTTTTCAATTAATATTTACAAAGATATATATATATCATCTTTGAAATAAAGGTAATTAACAATGATGGCATTTAACAATCATTGTTTAGTGCCTAATGAGACATTGTTTTTTCACTGTCGAAACAAAATGTGAAAATTTATAGTAATTTGTATTTTGCACATGTTCTAACGTAATTAACAATAAATATTCATTGGTTTATTTTTATATTGAACAATGTTTTGATTTAACGTTTTGAAAGTTGCAATTAATTTTTCTTCTAATTCATGTATATATATATATATATATATGTGTGTGTGTGTGTGTGTGTGTGTGTGTGTATTTATATGGACAACAATCTCACTTTTACACATGTTTTATTTAAAGTGACAGACAAGGTGAGATGGTTAAGTTTTTATGTAATTTTTCATGTGATTTTATGATTTACTTCTTTTGAGGATAAAAATTTTATACAAATTGTTCCAATGTTTTTTTTTATCCGAGGGCTTTCAGCATTACTTTAAGAAATGTTCGAGGATGAATATTATTTTACGTGTAACAGAATGTATGAGGTATTATGTATAATAGGAAATAATGGTATGTGTTTTGTACTGGAAACGGATGTACGTACGTGCGTGTCTATGTGTGTGCGTGTCTATGTGTGTGTGTGTGTGTGTGTGTGTGTGTGTAGGGTGCCATTAATAAATTGTAGTCTCTGTTACGCAAAAATCAAAATAAGACTGACATTTCATTTTAACATTTATATTTACCAATATTATACAAAATATCTTGAAATACTAAGGAGTAAAGTTATTCAATAAAATCTATATTGGATTCAACCCATACCTCCAGATGATTTCGGAATCTGTTTCAACTCTCTTGGACGGTCTCCTTGTTTTTATTGCTTTACTCATAACGTTTTCTTCTATTCCTCTTTTTTAATCTCAAAGAATATCAGATTCCTCATTATGTGCCCTAGTATTTTCAACTGCCTTTCCTTGTTTTAATTAGAGGTTATTTTTTTTGTTTCCATCTTCTCTAAAACTTCGTCGTTCCTCACAGGTTCGGTCGATGATATTCCCATCATTCTCATGTAGAACCATATATCTACTACCACAAAATTTTATTTAATCTATGAAGAGATTATCCAGCATTCACTCTCATATAGAGGGAATGATATTACGTAACAGGCCCTTTAATTTTTCTTTGTTTTTCTTAGTATTCTGCTTAGCTTTTGTCATGGATTGTTGTATCTTCCAATGGCCTTTCGGATTTCAATGATTCACTCCGTTCTCTGGTAACAATTCCTAGATATTCAAATTGTTGTACTTGTTGGATTTCGATTAATGGAACAAACAAAGGGAGATTTTTCTATCGAATAATATCAAATTTCAGTCAATAAAATACTAATTAATATTGTAGTGCATATTTCATCTTAGATTATACCAAGCAGACTTTACCCTTAATTTAACATCATAACATACGGTGCAGTGTTGACTTAAGTTAATCTCCCAGACACAGAGTGCCGATTCACGTGAACGTACCATCTTCACCTGAGTCTTTTTTTGAAATAGCCGCATGCAAAGCTATTTCACCTGTGAGACCCGTCCACTTACAGAAATGTTATTTTTAAACTTTATGCAATAAAAGAGTCATCTCTGCTCTGAAATGTATCGTAGTGTCAAAAAATGTAAACATCCAATGCTACGAAAATTCCCGAAGATTAACGAAATGGTTTTAACAACCAACATATTTAATTTAAATGTATGAATATTAATTTTAATCGACACAAGTATATGAGTAGATATTCTGTTTTTAATTAATCCGGTAGAAATATATATATAAATATAGTTTCCAACATATTTCGTTAAATATGACAGCAGGACTGGATTTAGACGAAGAGAAGCTCTTGGCTACTCCACTTGTGAGGCTTCTCGAAATCCACCATTCTCACGACTAGAGAGGAAAAGGGTGTCAAATAAAGCTATCTGACTGAAGCCGAGCATGCTGATAGGTGTTTAAAATACTGAAGTGGTTTTTAGTATCTACAGCATGTGTAAGATGGCAGTTTCAAAAAAGTTATACACCATGGATGGAGCCTAGACTTTACCTTGATAAGCCTATAGTTAAATCCTGCATGGGTTGTAGGGTGGATATATATATATATATATATATATATATATATATATATATATAAACGCCCAGTCCAGCGTTAAGTTGGTAGTTCCTCAAATATCGTAGGCAAGAATGTAAGAATGACGGTCCTGGGGCTGCGTACACTGATTGGCCGTGAATAATTGACGACGTCAGAAGTTGAGTAGAAAGTAATGTTATATTGGAGATATTTAGGCTGCTTTTAACACAAGTAATACATGACAACAGTAAAATATGATAAGGGAAGAAAAGAAAGAACCGGTTTGCTGAATACTCTTATAACAAGTGGCAGTAAATTTCCCCTCCAACTTCGTATCAAAGTTCGCTGGAAAATCTTTTAAAACTTTAAACTTTAGCTCTAAGTTTCGTGTATTTTTCCCCTTTCCTCACATTTTCTTTCAAATATCTTTTCCTATTTGGGGGACATTTTGTTTTCTTATACTTAACGCTTTTAATGGCCCGACTGCCTGAAGGCGTGCTTCTCCCTATGAAAAACAACGGAATTTCTTTATTCACCAGCCACCGGGTAGTCTTGACTTGTTCATTGTGTTACTCAGCTTTGTCGCTAGCCAGGAGCCCCTATTCTGAACAATTGGTCCTAATTACAATGTGTGATGTTCTTTTTGCTCTTCGAAAGTCTCCAGGATATTGCAATATTATGATTACGTGCTGTGCGTCGCTGGCTACTTTTAGTTATTGACACTTTGTTGAATGATACAAAATTAATAATAAAGAAAAGAATACGCCTAATTACTCCATGAATGACGACATATAATATGTCTAATTTAATTGAAATCTAATATGTCTACAAGAAAGTAGCTTCAATTTGAAAATGATTTACTGACTACATTTAGTTTTTGGGAGAAAAATGATGTAAGGTTGGTTTTTAGTAAAAATGACGATGACATATAACGTCTTGACAGAATTATCAGCAAATATATTTATGTAGGAATAACGAATAAAATAAATAAAAAAAAACTATTTGAATACAAATCTATTGTACTAATTCAAACAGCTCGGCTTAATATTTGACTTGAATGTTTGGCGTGATTTTTTTAAGAATCAAAGAGACTTTCTGTGGAGAATTGATAAGCACAAAATACAGATATTGAGCTATCATCGACAGTATGATGCTGTGAGGAGTAAATCAATGAAGTATCAGAAAAATATTTACGTTTATAATATCGTTAGTTGTCAAGCAAGTCAAGACCTCCACTAGTGCACAGGGGGTTAGAGTGAAAACAAGGTACAGTGGATATCGAAAAAAGATAAAAGATTGATAGGAATCAAGTAGATAGAAGATCGAAATAATCGTTGCATTTAAACTTTTAGAGATTGTAGCTATTAGCGAAGCAAGCTAACGGTAGGGAGTTTCACAAACGGGAAATACAAAAAAAATCTGTTAGGTTTGAAGAGATGGTTACATTTAACTATTCCGACGGTAAAAGGGTGGGATGCGAATGCCAGTCTAGTAGCACTAGTAAATGCATGTAGTCGAGGAACCAGGGGAAAAAAGACGTAAAAGCAGTTTGCATAAAAGTTTTGTAGAAAAGACTGAGGGAAGCCACATATAGTTCGACTATAGTCAAATTGCTGGTATCATTATAACGGCGTACACATATCAAAATGACAAAAACGAATTAGAAAGAGAATGATTCTTGTGTTCTGAGGGAAAGACGGTTCATAGATTTGAATAAACATAGCTCGTACTGAGAGAAAGAGATATAGAGGGAAAGTGAGAATTATTTAGGCAACATGAACGGATGGAAAAAAGATGTTGAGGATAAAAGTGAAATGGTAGTAAGTTGTGGTGAGCCATAATTTCCCACATCTTGCACATAAAATATCATGAATCTAAGTTCCTATATCCATACGAAACAAATTCTTGTGCCCAATGTGTAAGAAACTGTGTTTGCTTGCTCTCTTTCTACTTGTGGTTTGAATATACGTGTATGTATCACAGTAGCCATTTTCCATTTTTTTGCCACGTACCTGCCACATCCTTCATTTATTGCCTTGATACGTCATAGTTGTCAACGCATTGTCAACGGTTGGATTTTTTTAAAACTCTGTACCATTGTCGATAGACACACATCGCAAATGAACAGAACACAAAAGAAGCTTCCTAAATGTTCTGATCCATCTTTTGTCATTTCTTTAAGATAATTAAATCTTATAAACCTGTCGAAATGCAGTATGTTGCTCAAAAACATGTATGCATTTATTTACCGTGTTCAGAGTGCTATTTACGTATTTGTTGCCATATTCACGACATTTCAAATGTTGTACGCTCCGACTTTTTTCAAGTAACTAGAATTTCAAACTGAATCTTTTATTTCGTTCGCCGGTATAGATTGTTTAGTCGCATGAGTCATGCCTATTTCAGATGCAGCTCTAGTACGAAATACATAACTTGGAAAGATTATTAATTCGTTTAATCTCTTCTTCCAAACCAGCTGCAGGCTAAATAGCTGGGTGGGTAGACTGGTCTCTCATACATTGTTTGGCAACCACTCCATCATAATCATAAGGGAGATCGACGTAGTGTACTGGTTACCGAGTTTGTCTCGCTAGAATATTTACGACTTAGTAATAAGTTTGATTCTCACCAGGGGCTCCGTAATTTTGGCTTTTAGCCACATCATATCTACACCTATAAAATCCCCACTATAGCACAAAGATAAATTCTGATTTCAAAACCGAAAATGGCTACTTCTATGTTTGGCACTTGCTCAGGCACATTTGAGCCTGTTCAACACCTACACAACCTCCCTGTAATTTATACTGAACCTATGCAAAGTAGGTCTTACATAGTTTTTGGGAAATCATCATTTGTGGTGCTCAAAAGTTTTGTGCAATCTTCATCAAATACATTAGTTATTTACAGTATAATAACAAGTATGCATTTAAGCTAGAAAGCATTTAAAATTGTATTGAAGTGGCTAACCAATTTGACAGAATAAACCAATTTGACAGAATAAAAAGACTAAACCTTAATATAACATGGAGCTTATAAAAAAAGCCAGACCTTTCAACGGTGGTGATGTATGTAGATTATACCAAGCAAAAAATTCGGCCATAATAATATTTCCAGAAGGAGAAATATTACTAAATAAAATATTGAAGTAATGTCGGGATGTAAACATATAAGAAAATATATTTTCGGATCATACAAACTTAGATGAAAGTGTTTACAATTTTTGAAAAATACATCCCATATTTTAAAATTTCAGTTATTTTAAAATTCTTTTGAAATTTCTGTTGTACGTTTGAAAAAAATCATTGGAGAATCACTTGATATAAAATACTTGACGATATCAAAATTTTAAAACCAAGATGGCGTAATCGACTGATTTTCGAATCGAAATTTATAGAAGCTCTATATAATATATATACTGAAGACTTTACAATAAAACTGTATACTAGTCTAATTTAATTCTAACCAACAAATAGTATATATATATATATATATATATATATATATATATATATATATATATATATGGGCAGGAGTCAAAGTAAAATCAGATATTTCTTTCTCTTAGATGGACATCTAAGAGAACGAAAACTCTGATTTTAAAACTCTGACAATCCGCTGTTATTTTCAATATTATTCTGGCAACTGCTACAACCACGCTGATGCCAAGCTGTATTAGATTCTGACTTTACCTTAGACGACATCAGTGGCTTAGTGTGGTGAGACTTTTCTTGGCTCTTGCTGTTATTGAAATGGCTATTCACTAAAGTCTTCTGCTTGTCCTTCGGTTCGTTGTTGATCGTGGCTCTCTGCAATTAATTGTACTATATAAATCTTAGTAAAGTTTTTATGCATTTTTGATAACTCTTCTAAATTCAGTCATATTCTATATTTTCCTCTGTCCCTCTTGCCTTCAATCTGTCTCGTGATTATAAAATATTCTGACCCGTTTTTCCTCATTAAATACAAGAAGATTCAACAGACTATTCTTGATCTTGTGTAAGTATATGTGTTATTTTTTTATTTCCATTTCTTCTAAAACTTCGTCGCTGTACAGTCCATGGTATTTTCATTATCATTCTGAAAAAACACATTGCTGATGCTTCAAGCCACTTCTCGTTATAGTTTTAATTTCTTACTAAATATCTTTCATTTTATACGAAATACTAAATATATTGCATTTGATGAATCACTTTTAGTCAATCTTAAGCCAGGTTTTGATTACACCGGTAACACCTGTCTTATCCTGTATCCTGTAGACAGTACATACAGATCCGATTTCTTTTACGACGGTTGCTGGGGGCCTACTTAGTTATACGCTTGATAGGATAAATGTCGTAAACAGATAGGCGCCGTCTGTTTACTCTGATAACTATTGAAGCGCTAACTTTATCAGAATCAAATGAACGGAAGAAAATAGATTTTCTGATATAAGTTATAAACGTCTGGCCTTGGATGACGCTACTAGGTCATTGATAATCCCTCCGCTTGAACAAATTTATGCACAAAGATATAATATCGTAGGAAGCTTAGTTTATGACAACGGAAATATAATGCTTTGTGGGAGACCATTGGAGTGTCGTTTAGACAACCCATTACAGAACAGCAGTGCAATAATGTTTTACTTATTGTCTATAAATCTATTTACTCGTATCAAATTACGTTTTTGAAGAGTGACAATAGTAATCTTAATGATTTGGTAACTGCTTACATGTTGAGTTTTATGCATCAGTATTAAATTTGGACATGTCGATGCTGAAATTATATATATATATATATATATATATATATATATATATGTATATGTATGTGTGTGTGTGTATATATATATATATATATATATATATTTAATATATATATCCTATCAACCGAATAACTACGTAGGCCCTCATACATATATACATATACATATATATAATATATATACATATATGCGTGTGTGTATGTACGTATGTGTGTATGTATGATTGAGTTTTCCCTCAGTTTTGATGTACGAGGACCAACAATTCAGTTTCCAAACAAAAATGATAATCTAGCCGCAGAAATTATTTGAGTTTAGTGAGGAAGGTAGCAACAATTTCAGGAGGAACTGAAAACTCACATAAGGAACTTCCCAAATATTTCTCCTAATTTTATGGGGGTTTACTTTCTCCGAAATAAGATCAATACTTGAGAGGACATTACAAGCGTTTATCCCTGACCTACCTGGTTTATGGTTTTATATTGTTTGAAATGCTTATCTTCTCTTAGACTGCTGCTATCCAAGGCCAAAACCCGTTTCTGTACTGTTATTTAACCCCTCGATAAAGGAGAACAGCTCCCACATTCCTAATATTTCTGAAAATTTACATTACTGTGGTTTCAAATCTATTCTAATTATAAATCTAAATAGTTACAGAATATCTTCAGTTTGATAAAAAATATCTTGCATTTGATGAATCTTTTAAGTCGAGATTAAGCCAGGTTTTGATAACACACGTAAAACATGTCGTATTCTGTAACCTGCTTACAAACACTGCTTACAGATCTCATTTCATATACAGACGAAGCAGAATCGGATGGAATTTAAACTATTCGTACCGAGTACACCTTCGTTGTCAATAATCGCTACAATATGTCCAGTGGTAATTTTATAGGCCCTATTCTCCACATATATATATATATATATATATATATATATATATATATATTTGGGTAGATGAAACTCGTTAGCCTAGGATGGTAGTCCATCTAAGAGAGAGAAAACTTTAAATTTAAACTACTGACAGTCCAATATACAACCTCGTTCTGGCAAATCCTGCGACGATGCCAGTGCCAAAGTCTATGGAATTTACTTTTCGCTTTGACATCATTGATGGCCTACAGAGAATATAAGTTCTTATTTTTCAACTCATTGGCTTTTGCTTTCATTGTGCCAACTCTTAATTAAATTATATAATTACAGAATAATTATTTTTCTGTTTGTCCTTCAGGACATTATCGACTATGTCTTTCTGCAATTCCTTGTACTAGGTCGCTCTTAGTAAAATTTGTATTTACATCTCTCTTAAATCTCGTACAGTCATACAATATGCTTTGTTTTCCTCGCGTTTGCTTGCATTCGATCTGTTCTATGAGTATCAAATAAACTAAACCTTTTTCTTTATTGTGTACTTTGTGAATCTTTAACTGTTTCTTTTTCAACCACCAATATATTCACAAAACTCTACACAGGCCTGCTTCCTTCAGAGAACTCATCGTCCGTATGCTTTACGGCAGCGAGATATACAGCCTCTTCTACAGACTGCAATGACGCCTCAGCACAATTCATATTCTTTCTCTGAGACGCATTCTGGCCATCAGTTGGCTCAACTTTGCCACCCCTGCCGAAGTTCTTGCTCATGTCTAGTTTAGCCCGAGTGTACACCCTTCTCCAACAAAAGGGCGTATCCCTGCTGGCTTGAACATGTACACGGATGGGATGATTCCGAAGATTCATGTATACGAAAGATTGTGACCGGCAAGAGAACACAAGGACATCTGCAAAAGAGACATGCGGTGTGAAGACATATCCAACGACCATTCAGGTTGGAGATGCTATTAACACTGAGGACTGGAATAAAGACAGGAGAAATAGAGGCCTGCTACGGAAATGAAGCTTACTCGACGAGAAGAAATTAACACGACCACGGGAGAAAGCGTTTTTATATGCATTCGTTGCAATCGAGTCTATCACTTCAGTACTGCATATACAAACGCAATGCTACAAATGCTACACCGCCATCATCATTAGAAATATAACTTTTTCAAGGCAGATCATAGAAGTCTTTCCAGATCAACGGAATCCCCCCTGTATATTCAAGACACACACACACACACACACACACACACACACACACACACACACACACACACACACAGATATATATATATACATATATATATATTAATATTATTAAATATACATATACATATACACACACGTACATGCACATATATGTTTCTGTTATAAATAAAACAGTTCTTATAGTAATATCACATAAACATTAATTATATATTAATAAATATACATATAATCCTACGTCTATAGCATGACTTGAAGCGTCATACACTATACGATTCTCAGCTGTATATTACGATTTGACCTTTCCCGGATTTGAATTTCTGGTTCTCGCAATGTTAGAGTAGTTATGCATTATAATAGTGAGACATATTATTTTGACTGTTTTAAAATTTATAATCTAATTTAATTTAATTTAAACAAAAACTTGAAATTAAAAGGTACAAGAAATAAAATGTGATTCTAAAGGTCGACATAGAAAAATCTATATTAATCTGGGTCAACTCATTTGAGTAGATATATATTATTATATTTACATGTAATCACCAATTCGCTTCTTTTGTTTTGTAAATTAGGTTTATTTCAGTGTTTTAAGATCGGACTAGGGCGTCGCAATGACCACGGTGAGAAATGGGTCTAATGGTGCAAAGCAAATGACCAGATAATAACTAACAATTAGTTCCAATGAATAATATAGACATGGAAGATTCCAGGATGAGAAATTAAGAACCAAACTGATTTTGTTACTGTCAACAAGAGATTCAGAAACGCAGTCCTTCACTGCAAAATCTACCCAGGTGCTGTCTGTTGAAGTAACCACATACAAGTTTTATGCAAACTAAGGATAAAACTAAGGCGGTTAAAGAAACCTAACACAGTTCTAAAACTGCACTACAATAGACTCGAATGACCCTGTGGGTTCGGGTAATTGAATGAAATACGTAGTACAAATTGAAAACGGTAGCTCAAAATTTGACGCACTAAAAGTGGCTTTAGTGATATTGGCGAACGACATCATCCCAAAAGAAAAAAACACATCGGAAGAAAAATGAGTGGATCACTGAAGAGATTTTTGATCTGATGTAAAAGAGACAGAAAACGATGCCAAGATATGAAAAAGAATACAAGAAAATACACAAGGATTTAAGGAGAAAATGCAGACAGGCTAAAAAATGTTGGCTGAATGACAAATCTGCCGAAGTAGAGACTGGGCACGACAAATAATGGTGATATGCATACAAAATAAAGGAACTAACAAAATAAAGTAGCTGTTCAGCAACATGAGGTATAAAACAAAGGACGGTCCACTCATACTAGAAAAAGAAAAATACTTCAGAGATGGGATAAGTATATTACATATCAATTCCACGACAAGAGAGAGCAACTAAAAGTACACAAAATTCGGATGGATCAAAAATATTAAAAGCCGAAGTGGAATCATCAATAGCCAAATTGAAGAGAAATAAAGCAGTAGGACCCGATGTTGACATCCTTAGAAAACTTTGACATAGTCAGGCTCACAGAAATAATAAACGAAATCCACAACAAAATGTGAGCTCCAACAAACAATAAGCTTAATTAACCACATAACAAAACTTATCACGTTACACCTTTTTTGTTTTCATTATATGATTTAGTTTCTGCAATGATATTCCAGGTAATAACTGGGCTTATGTTGCTGTTTTTTAATTGGCAGAAATATTTTAAGAGACCTGTGAATTTATTGTATTTAATCATGACTATCTTCATTTGATGGTGGTAGTAACTGTTTGAGACAAAGTAGAATTTAACATCATCATCATCATCATCAAAATAGAAGCTACCTTTGTAAATTATACATTCCTCGTCTATTGGCCGTTCAGTGGGCAGGTAATTTTTTTTTTTACGGCATTTCCATTTATTTTTATTAGAATAACTTTTATAAGTAGGCTGGATATGTTTTTGTTTAATATCATATTTTTATGTTGTGATATATATTTATTGATGTTCTAATACAGCTATGGCTAAACTTAACATTGAATTTGTTATGTGTATACATGAGAATTTGGAAAAGGTTTTGTTATGTAGGACTGATTGTAGTAGCATTTACTTTAATGCCACTACCCATTTATACGAAGCAGTTGAAAAGCGAAAAATATTAAATTTAAATACCATATATACTCAATTGTAAGGTGAGATTCTTTATGATCAGTTTATTCGTAAAATATAAGGTTTGGCAATATAACCATAATTGTTTGAAG
>JBBBDQ010000488.1:5372500-5402500 GCA_037127315.1 Ascarosepion bandense
ATGTTGGGGAATTCTCGATAAAAAGAAAAACAAACTCACTTTGTTTTTTTCCCAAATTTGCTTTTTGTTTCGGAGTGCTGCAAGAGAGACAAGATCATACGCTTCTTCAATTAGAGGTCGGAATAACTAAAATAAAACAAGTGAAAAAATTTAAATACCTGGGAAGCGCACTGACAGAGGATGGAAAATGCGATGTTGAGATCCAAAGACGCATTGGCATGGCCAAAGACGCATTTCAAAATAGTACTGATAGACTGCAAAATCTCATTGGAAACAAAGAAGAAAGTGCTGGATTGCTATGTAATATTTGTCCTTCTGTATCCAAGAGAATGTTGGAGGATCCTCTCAAGGATGAAGGAGAAACATCAAGCTGTAGAACTGTAGTTATACAGAAGGATGATGTGGATAGCATGGCCTGAGTACATGACTAAAGATGAGGTGTTCGAGAGGATGGAAACGAGGAGAAAACATATTTAATATCAGGAAGAGATAGATGAGGTTTCTGGGACGTGATGAGGAAGGAGAGCCTGGAGAATTTAGTAATCACAAGTAGGCTAGAGAGAAGGAGAGGTAGGAGAAAGTAGCGTGATACTTTTGATAGCTTTGAGCAAATGGATGGCAGAGTGGGAAGAGATACCATGAGGAAGTATTTTAAGAATGACAAGAGAGAGAGAGAAAAGTGCAAGTCCATGATCACCTACCACTTGAAGAGACTTAGCACATGAAGATGAAGAATCCTATCTACCGAGAACCAATGGCAACTGGCAATAATTATACAAACTGTTTAAAACAATTTCATTATTATTATCATTTCATTATATTTATTGTATTTATGTCCTACATGTTTTTTAATATCTAATTTTTTTAACGTATGTCATAAAGATCTAGATTATTAATTTGCTATTGCGTAGCATAGGTGAGTGACAATTGCGGGTACATTCTTACTTACACGGAAAATCACATCACCACGCATCGTAAGAAATGAACTTATTTGCAAGTCGACGAAAGACTGTAAATACAAAATAAATAAATAACAATTAAACTTAACATATATATATAAATATTTATAAGACAAATATAATCAAAACTACTTAAATTTTATCAATTAATTTTACTGATCAACTTGACCAGATTACGAATAATCCTTTTCAAACAAGGAAGTTTATTTTGGAAGAAAATACAAGAAATATCGTGCAAGCTTTCGACTTTTTAAAGTCATCATCAGGGTAAGTAGAGACAAAAGGTGAGTTTCGTAGCACTAGTGAGATTTGTACCAAAAGCAGAAAGCGTTGTTAGGTAATGGAGGTGTGACATGCATTTATTTTGCATACTATTGAGGATGCGGGCTCTAAGGTTAAAATTGTTTTTATTTAGTGATGGTTGTTTTTGCTTGTATTTGCGTTATAGTGCAATGGTTATTGCCTCTAAATGAGAAATCGAAGAGCCCAAGTTTGAATTCCAGTTGAATTTGTTGCTTTCACTTCCGCAAATATATCTTTAAAGTTATTAATCTAAAGTTATTAATCTCTTCTCTCTTTAGCTTTGGTTGGCAGCCAGACTACCCCAGAATGAAATGGCAACCTTCTGCGGAAAAATCTTCTGTTTTGTCAGTCGTGGATTTAAGAGACATGATCATCCAAGCGTGTATCACTTATAGCAAGTAACTAACTGACTGACTTAAAGTCATCCTTTAAAAGACATCAAATATATATATATATATATATATATATATATTTATATCTATCAATATATATATATATATATATATAGTTTTTTCTCGCTTAATTATTAATATGTTCTGAGACCCTCGCGAAACACGAAAAACAGCAAATTACCAATGCAATATTTATTTTATTATTTAACCATCTTTTAAGGCTATATAAATCTTTCTTATACTAATATTAATGGGACTTCTACCTGTAGTATCTGTCCATACATTCTTATAAAGTATTTTATTTATAAAAGCTTTCGTATTTATGAAAGTATATAGTAAAATATTGGTTTACAGTACAGCAGTAATATGATCGTGCACACTAGTAAAGTATTGTATTGTTCGTGTTAAAAATTACGTAAACTTACGTTTTGGGAAGAAAGATACTTAGTTACAAAAGCTTCTTTTGCTACGTAAAACATTAGTACGAATTGTGTCATATTTGTCTAGGCATATCTGTCAATCATCTTCGCTGGCTATTGCCTTTTAAGCCGGCTGCCTTTGATGCTGATCATACTTTTATCGGTCACTGATTTTGAAGTCAGTCATATTTCTGTTGGTTTTCAGAAATACACGTGTATTGTACAGTACATACGCAATGTATTCGTAATCTCATAAAAATTACGTCTAGTAGATACAGTATGTACAATACTGTAAAATATTTAACTGTACGTATCCTCGTACGGTATATTTGCTACATATTATACAAACGTAATTGATGCACGTAACATAAAAAACAGATCCTACAAATTAAAATTTACAGCTTTCAATCGTAAAACATTTTATATTTTTCTGCACATTCTCTGTTTCTCTTTCATACAGTACGGAAATTATAATTCTCTACTCACCGTTGAATATCTTGCAGCGTTGCTTGATTGATGACGATGATGATGATTTGTCTGTGATGACGATGATGATGATTTGGCTGTGATGACGATGAAGGTGATTACGGTTACATCACAGCAAAGACGAGCTTTAATGTTCTTCCTCGGGTGGTGAAGGATTGTCAGCTTCAAGTATAGCTACCTCCTGAACCTCGACACTGTCGGATTCTTCCACTGAAGACGCTGGCGTGGCTGGTGAACTCTTTGGAGTGAGGGAAATCATGATTAGCAATTGCGGCAATTGCATCTATATGTTGTTTATAATGGCCTTGTTCACGGACATGGCTCACTTGATGGAGTTCCCGAACTCCAAACATCTCATGTCGGTGTCCACCTCCTCAACAATTTGCTTCATCTAGTTTGCTAAACTCATTATGTTTGCTAAAGTTCGTGGGTGAAGCCAGTGTCTTCTGTTTCACCTTGCTGCTTTTTTCTTTCATCTTCCTCCTCATTTCGTCATCTCAAGCTGGTCGTCGTCAGACAGGGACTGTGAGTGGCAATCGACAAGGCTGTCACTGTCTTTGTGGGTCATGTCTTGGATGCCCTCTACGCAGACCAATCGTGCTAACTTGACAATGTGGCCAACCATGGAGTACTGGACTTCGTCAGGAGTGAATCACTTGTAATCTCCTGCAATGCCTTATGAATGTTTCGAAGGCACAAATCAATCGTGTATACACGCCAGTTCCCTTCAGATTGAAGACTTCTTCCTCAGCGTCGACGTTAATGATGAAGTTTTTCAACGTTGTCTAGGTATACAATTCTTTAAATGCAGGAATAAATCCTTGGTCTATGGGCTGGCTGAACGCCGTCTTGTTGGGGAGTAGGTACTCTATCTGCACACCATCGTAGTGTTGCATAGCCACCAGTACTATCCATCAACGGAAGGACCTTAAATGAAAGGCCCTTCCTAGCCAGATGCACTTTTACCTGATGAATAAATAACTGCCGAACCACTCAGTCAAGATCGTTACTAACCCACGCTCCCAGTAAACAGGCAGTAAATGCTTATTCTTGTTTTTAGACGAGCGAGGGTTCATCTATTTGTAGATAAAGCATGCATTCGGGATAAAACTTGCAGCATTACCTCATACTACAAGCGTAACACGATCTTTGTGTGCTTTAAATTCAGTCCTGTTCACTTCGTCCATGAATATGAAATTGCGAGACGGCATTCTCTTCCAGAATAGATTCGTCTCGTCGATATTAAACGCCTGTTATGGTTGATAGTTGGCTTTCGAGATAAATTGCACACCACATCAACCTCGACGTATTCTTGGGCTGCTGTGGCGTCTGCTTAAGCGGCTTCTCTGTATAGCGAAACACTATTCAGGCAAGATTGTTTCTGAAACTGATCGAACCAGCCCTTACTAGCATTTTTTTTCTTTAGAGACCGCTGGATATTCCCTGTTGCGGGTCATCGATATCTTCCGTCTCTTCTTCGTCGTGGTCTTCTTTAGTAGTAGCAGCAACAATTCAATCATAGAGTCTCACCGCCTTTGTCAGTTATTTGCTGTACCCAGCTGATGTCCGTTTTACGGCAATCCAAACTGCCTAAGCGCACTACACTCAATGGCTATTCGACTAAAATGCAATTGTTCGAATATTCTTCTCGTTCTTTATATAGTAAAAACTGGATTCGTTAATGACATAATTGCGGCCAACAGCCACGAAACTTCTCCTTTCCTGTAGTATTATAGAGTTTTACCTCCTTCACAATCGTCAGTAACTTCCGTTGCCTTTTAGGATCGCTACCAGGAGCCTTAAGAGAAACTAAGGGCTTTTTAGTCATTTCCAGGCTTAGTGCAATGCAAAAAGTCACGAAAAATTATTTAGCATTTTTACAGTAGTTACAGAATGCTACGTAAACTCTATATATATTAAATGCGAGACCGCGATAGGTGGACAGCGAAATGGCAAGGGAACACCACACACACACATACACACACACACACACACACACACACACACACATATATATATATATATATATATATATATATATATATATATAATTACTAAGCATAGTGGCACAAGGCAACAAACAGAGAGATTGTTTTAGAAAATATTTCAATTCTATAAACCGAATTTTAAATCTCATTAACATTTCAATGTCTTAAACACGATACATTCTCGTTCTTTCAAAAAACATGTTATTACATATAATCCTTGTTTTACCTTTTAGATATCAGTAAACCAAGATTTAATTCATTCGTTATGAATTTGATTATCTTTAATTAGAGGCTTTGCTACACGATAAAAAACTATTTTTCGTTTTTTGATAAAGGATATACGTGCAGAATTCAAAAATATAGAATATTCCACCAAGCACTATTAACAGAATAAATAACAATGTTGAACAGCCAGAAAAAGTCAATTTGAAAATTTCAAAAAACAAGTGTAAATTTATTCAAATTTCTTCTACTTAGAGAATTCAGACATCCAATTTTTTATTAGGGTGCTGGGTCAAATCAATAAAAAATTAGATTACTGATACCTGTCAATGAAAATCATTTGTGTTAATTTGAGAAGTGAGTGTATTTGACCTAGATCCTCTTTGGCCAAAGAAATATCATCAGGCTCGTAGCGTTGTAGCCGTCATAGAAGAAATTGGGATCGGTGAAAACAGGAAAAAAAACTTGATCCTCAACAGGATGTATAAAATGGAACGATAATATTAGAGAAAAAGAAAATACTTCAGCGGTGGGAAGAATATATAATAGATATTTTCTACTACAAGAGAGAGCAACCGATAATGCACAAAGATGAGGAGGGACCGAAAATATTAAACTCCGAAGTGGAAGCTGCAATGACCAAACTGAATAGAAACAAAGCATCTGGTCCAGATGACATTGTTATAAAGCTGCTGATAGCCCTGGAAGAATTCGTCATAGAGAAAAGTACTGAAATAATAAATGAAATTTATAATAATGATATAATACCAGACGACCTATGCACGTCTATTTTCATAGCACTGCGAAAGAAGCAAGGTGAAAACGAGTGCGAACTACACTGAACTATCAGCTTAATAAGTCATATCACAAAACTGATCGTCCAAATCTTGATGAATAGAGCAAGAAGCAGAATGAGGCCAGAGATAGATCAAGAAGAGTGCGGGTTCATCAAAGGCACTGGAACAATGAACACCATATTTATGATTAGGATGCTCTCCGAAAGAGTAATCCAAATCCAAATGAAGAAGGACTTGTACCTATGTTTTATCGATTATGCAAAGGCATTCGACAAAATGCGCTACAAAGTATTGATGGAGATGCTCAGCAGCCTCAACATATTTGGGAATGACTTGAGTTATCAAGAATCACTAATGGTAGCAAATTGCCTACTTACGGACAATAATGAGTTCAGCAGTTTTAAAAGGCTATGTTGAAGACCCGAGATGTTATAGCAGGATTTGTAGTCGGAGATCACGGTTTGAATAACATGAGGTACGCAAATGATACAGTGCTGAATGCTGACAGAGAAAGGAAAGTACAAGACCTTCTACAGATGATAGATGAAGAGAGAGACAAAAAAGGAATACAAATTAACTATAAGAACACCGAATGCATCGTCATCAGCAACAGAGGGGCCCAAAATAACAATTACAGAGGGTGATACTAAAATCAAGCATGTACAAAAATTTAAATAACTGGAAAATGTTCTAACAGAAGGCGGAAATTGTGACACAGGGATCCAAAGGTGAATTTGCATGGCAAAGAACGCGTTCCAGAAGCTGAGTAAAGTATCAAAAGATAGGAAACCTTTACTAGAAACAAATAAGATAGTACTCGATTGCTATGGTATGTCAGCTGTTCAATATGGCTGTGACTACTGGACAATATCAACAAAGATTAAGGAAAAACTTGAAGCATCTGAAATGTGCTGCGGAGATCATGGACCGAACAGGTGATCAATGATAATGGGTTGGAAAGAATAGATACGAAAAGAAAATTAATATTGAGCATCAGGAAGAAACAACTAAAGTTTCTGGTATATGCAATGTGGAAGGAGGTCTTAGAGAACCTGATACTAACAGGTCAGATAGAGGGAAAATGAGACAAAGGAAAGCAGCGAGTAACGTGCTTGAAGGGCCTGAGCAGGTGGATGACAGATCTTGCAGGAGAAAGTGTGCTAGAAGCAACTAGTGATAGGGAGACGTCGAAGGCCATGATGGCCTACGTTCTGAACGGACAAGACACATAGAAGTAGAAGAGTTGAAATTCCAACCAATACTGCTGCTTTTTCTTTCTAACAAATATCTGCCAATGGAGTTTGACAATGCGTGACACTACGTCGAAATGAAGCCTTGACAATCTCCTACCGGGACAGAATATAACAGCAGGCAGACAATAACAGAGATTGAATTTTTCTTCCCTTACCCTGGAAGGTGAAATGTTTAATGATATTGCGTACATGTCAAGATAGTAAGTCATATATATAGGGAGGGGGAAAAAGAACCTCTCTGCCTTCTTTCTCAAATCGGTCTGAGTGCCGTTTAAGAAAATGAGAATGCAAAGACGAAATTTGAGAGTCGGTTCCCGAAGATTACTTAGAAGAAGAGATTGGAAAATACGGTCGGTCTAATAAACTCACCTGCTGCTAGAAATAAGAGGAAGGCGATCAGAGAGAGATATTGCCAAATTCAATCAACTGGTCGTCTCGTAGAAAAAATATAACACAATTATTCTATTGAATGCCTACCCACAGATTATTTTCCGTCACTACTTTTGACTTGCTTGTAATCTTGTAATTATATATATATATATGAAGTGTCGTTGAGTTTTGAATCTAGTTTTTATCATGTAACAATCCTTTGCAATTTGATCCATTCCCATCAAGTGGTAATAAGCTTTCCTGTTTTGCCTAAACTGAGAACAACACAGGTTGGGCAGGATCGACCAAAAGTCAGGGTGTTTAACTGAACGCACCAGGGGTCATGTTAAACTACCATCATTCTCACGAAGGCATATCGTTTCAAAGATAATAAAGCAGCCATAATCACTTCCGTTAAGGCTTTTTTTTACATATAAACATTAATGCAAACGAGAAACAGTAACTCGCGTAATACGTAATACTATGTCTGTAAAATATTATCTTCCAGGATAGTTCATCACGTATAGCAAGTATACATGATTTAATTAGTTATTAAGCAATACCTGACGCGCGTACTAATTGATAGAAGTTAGACCATTTGCTTTATTATTGAAAATAAAGAAGTTTGAATTTAAGTGTATCGTATATGAAATATAAAACAAAATTCCACAGAACTAAGCGCACTACGTTCTTATGTAAAAGATAACCTGTAATATATTTTAAAATGAGTTAACAAAATTTGATAAAAAATATAAAATATAAAATGAAATTAATCAATTTTGATTTAATCAAAAGAATCTCGAGAAAGGGGCAAAATTGAAAAGACTCGAATAATTAAATTTCAGTAAAAACAGTGAGACCTCTAGTATTTTTGAAAAGCAGGATGAAATTAACTATTTTGCAGGTGTTATATATTTGAGAAGAACGGTAAATAATAAATATAATAATAACAATAGTTGCGTAATATATATATATATATATATATATATATATATATATATATATATATATATATTCCAGATATAAAAAAGTACACCGAGTAATTTTACTTCAAATAAACAAATTTCTCAATTACACAGTGATATCATGTGCATGTATGTGACATTCACCCATACGTAAGATTACTGCGATTTATATATATATATATATATATATATATATATATATATATATATAATTCAACACATTAACAAATTAATTTTCATTTTCATTATTGTATGTATGATTTTATTTAATATCTTAGATTAGAGATTAGTTATTTAAAATATCTTATTTTAAATTTTGAGTAACTTTTTTATTCTAATTCATATTAACTAAATTTACCAATTGGGATATAAAATTGCGATTAATTTGTCACTGGTCTGTATTATTATTATTATTATTATGATTATTATTATTATTATTATTATTATTATTAAAAGAAAACGTATAAATTCATAACCATTTGATATAAAGTCATCCGCAGACAGATCTGTTTCGCTGTATCACAACTCATCAGTATGGTTAAACTCCGATTGCTTTTAACCCAGGATTGTCGTCAGTCGGCGATTCTACCTCTGGGCGCTGGGTAGAAGAAGGCAGAATTTTTAGCGTCTATATTATTATTATTATACACGCCCAATAGTCAGAGTGGTCTAATTCATTCCTGATTGAGCGATGCGTACATGCCAGAGCTGATACTGTTTTCAAAGTTTACCAGTGCTCAATGTGGGTGTGAGAGCGTATATATATATAATGCATATATTTATCACAGATAAAACAATCTAAATAGTAACTCCTTTTTAAAAAGATTCACAATTTCAGTTCCTTATTCCCGTTTATTAGACAATAAATTACGTCACTTAAATTTTAAAATATTGTAATACTAAAACATTTTTACTTCTGTTTATAAATACGTTTTGCGCATTAAAATTATAATGTGATAAAATTTTCTTTTGTTTTATTATACAAAAACATTAAATTTACATTTAGATTTATATTAATTATTACATTTAGATGTATTATGTTTAAATTAATAAATATACATATTATCCTACATTCATGGCACGGCTCGGAATTTTATGCGTTAAGCAATCATCAGGTGTAAATTTCAAACTGACGTCTTAATAGATTTGAATTTACGTTCATTCAATTTTCATAAGAATTAAATTTTATAAACTATGTTACTGCTTTTTTTATAATAAGATTGAATATTTAAATATTCTACGGTCATATGTGGATAAAAAATTTTAAATTTAATTTTAATATTTGAGATTAAAATTAAAATTAAATAAAAAAAAATTAAAATGCGGACAGAAGAAATCAAAGGAGCGTAAATCATGAGTTTTAAAAATTAAATATTGCATGTACATAAAAATGTATCTCCTTTATCTCATTTTCCACTGTAATGTTTGGACTTAGCTACGGTAATCCAGGTTCTTACTGTTGTTATGTAATTTGCAATAATCTAAACTTATTTATAAATGGAACTTTGTCGGTGTATGTCGGTGTGTGTGTGTGTGTGTGTCCGTTATCTATAGACTCCGAAACGGATGAACCGACTTTCTTGAAAATTTACACAGTTGTACATTAAGCGTCTGCGATTGTTCTTAGCTAGGTTTTTGTCGAGATACCCCCGATAAATATCGAAAATCGATAATTGGGTTATTGAAGGAGTGGTCCGATTTTAAGCAAATACGATACACTGATAGAAAAAGATATAAGAAACGATATTCAAAGGTTTCAAGATTGCAGTTCTTACAATAGTGCAGAAAATTTGATATCGATACCAGGAAATCAAAATTTGACTTATATCCATTCATTTTTTTTTCAGTCTACGGTTTCGTTTTAACTTGAAACAACTATTGCTTTTTAGTCTTTCGTGCCAACGTCCAATGAGTCTAAGCTCCAGGAACATGGATTAGTTTTAAAGCTTTCATTACACCCGAGAAACGCCGGGCTATATTGCTAGTGTATGAATAAAGCAGTACTTTTGCTGTATTTATTGTTGTTTAAAGACATCATGTGGTTGTTAAATCTTATCTTCCCCATGTTAGAAAGATTTCTAAATTAAGATTAACATCATTATCATCCGAATGAATTTGAGTTCTATAAACAATACTTTCGGACATACACTGGCCATTCAATGGACAGATTTTATTTTTTCGGCATTTGCAATTATTATTAGAGGAGTCATTTTTCCTATTATTTGGATGACAGATGTTGTTTATGTGGATCAAATATTTTTTGATATCATAGCATTAGGCTGTGAAATATATCTATGTTTTTAACGGAACTATAACTAACTTTGACTTTGTTTTTGTGAACACTTTATTTGGTGTGAGTGAATAATAGAAATGTTTTTGAAGTAAGTTAAAAAATAAATTACCAATGTTAGTTTGGAAGGTACGACTAAAGGGTTGCGTTTACGTGATTTCTGCTTATTTCTGGCTACCTTGTTTTTCACAGAGTATTCTAAACTAGTGCTGAGTTTACTTTTTTCTAAAGTATTAATGTATTAAATTTTAGAAATGTCGAAAATTTCCTTATTGCTGGAGTTGATACTTAAACGAAATTGGATAGATTTGTATAGGTTGTTAGTAAGTCTATGGGGGTGATTAATTTCCTTGTTGATGTATGTGTAGTTTGTGAGTCCTTAGTGTATGGTCTGTACAGGCCATTGCTATGGTCGAAGGTAACATCTAAGAAATTTACGAGTTTAGCGTTTGTTAAGGTGGTAATTGTCTTTGAAATAAAACATTAATAATAAGAAAAAAAGTATTACCAATGAGAAACAAAACATTAGTAATATGAAACAGAACAATAATAATGAGCGGGAAGAGGAAGCAGTAATCATCAAGGCAGCAAATAACTATTGACTTTGCATCTATGTGTGTATTTGTTTTATTAAATAAATACTGGTATACATGTAATGTTAATGTTTTCCTCTATTTTTTAATACCAAAAAATGCAATTTAAACACTGGTAAAAAATACTATAGAAAACCATTTACACCAAAAAATGCTAGAGATAACCAGTAACATCAAAAATTGCAATATGAACTATGCTAAAAATGGTTTCTGAACATTAGGTTCATAAGTCCCAGAAATTCAATTTTTCAGTGGATATAGACGTTGTTTAGTTCCAGTAACTTGACCCAAAGAGTTATGAGTTCAATATCAGGCTACAGTACTGGTTTACAAATAAATTAGTTTCGAGGTAAAGGGAGATAACTCATTACTACCAAAGTTGAATAGCACATGCAATGAGAATGAGTTATGAGTTCAATATCAGGCTACAGTACTGGTTTACAAATAAATTAGTTTCGAGGTAAAGGGAGATAACTCATTACTACCAAAGTTGAATAGCACATGCAATGAGAATGATATGTCCCAGTGATTAAAATTCCTAGCACTTAAAGAAGGCCAGAGCTTAAAACATTCGTACAAATGGCAACAAAAACGAGGACAATAGTCCGAATAATATAACTCATCTCAGAAATATAGAAAAATACACTGACATAATCGCTCAAGCGTCTGTGACGTATGGTACTTAAGTGACTTTATAAAAAATAGTTTCTTGGTGTGTGTCAAACACTAAAAATTTGCTATTTCTGTACTTTGTTAATGACTATGCAAAAGCACTGATAAATGAATAATGAAGAGGTTCTGAGTAAAATTTAAAAATGTAAATACTTTTCTGTATATTTCACTTAGAATTTTGCATATTAATATTTCTAAAAATCCATCAAATTATCATCAAAAATAAATTAATGTATCGAAAAATATTATATTGTGTTTTTTCTTCCAACTCCATTTGCTTTTTACTTTTGTTTTATAGCCGCATTGTTCTCATCGATTCACTATCAGTTAAGAAGCTCTATCATAAACATTTTGGTGAAAATATGCTTTACTCAAAATGTATTAGACACGTCTGTGAGTTTGTTTTCTCTGAAAAAATTCGAAATTGTATTCTAAAGCGGAGTTGAATGCATTTCGATCCGCTTGATTGCCTCTTCAGGAAACAAAAAAACAAAAAGCAAAAAAGAAAAATGGAAATAAATAAACAAGCAAAAATAGCTGCGTCTATCCATTTGTTCAGATTTTGGTAAATGATATCGGCTGAGAATAATCTGAACAGATGATCAAACATAAGGATCGGATGAGCAAAGCAACTTTAGTAGGAGGAATATATTTCAACACCCTTTCTTTAAAGACCACATATACATCTTCACAAATACAGATGAGCATATATAATATTAATACATATTTATACATATGTATATATCCATAAATTTATTCATGCAGGCATACATTCATATGCATACGTGTGTGTGTGTATGTATGTACACATACATATGTATAAATGCGTTGTTTTTTATGTTTATATTCTCTTAAGATTGTCAGAGTATCAAAATTCCTCAAGAAATTCCTCATGAAGATTTCATTAAAAACAAAAGGAGGAGTTAATAACAAGCACATATAAAGTTTCTGCTGAGCGTATCTACTTGCTTATCTAGCTAAAATTTATATTTCTGCTTCAAAGACGATATATTTTAAAAGTATTAGACACAGGAATGCTGTTCTGAAAGACAGTAAATATTTTAATAAACATTTATTAAATTGCAAAAAGAAGTCCTTACCACACACACACACACACACACACACACACACACACATATATATATATATATAGATAGATAGATAGATAGATAGATAGCTAGATAGATAGTGTATGTGGGGTGTTTGGGTGGTCTTAAATGATCATCAGACTATGTATTACATGGTCTACTGATTAAAAGATGAAAGGACAATTTTAACAGAAATGAGTATTTCGACAAGATGTATAATAACTCGAAAAGAAACACTCATAATAAAACAGAATTGAAAATATTGAACAAATACACCAGATAACTCATTTTTAACAACGGAGGATAAAACCCTGGCCGGTGGTAAGAATGTCATTGACCAAAATAAACGAAAAAAAAAAAACAAAAACAAAAAAAACAGCATGGCTGAATAGAACTGTAACAGACATTGTGCCAAACTGAATATAAAAAATATACTTATGCAGCACCAAGCTAATAGACGGCCTTAATCGTTCAATATTAATAGCGATGCCAAAGAAACACTTCTCTTTCAAAAACTGACGTATGCCAAAGAAGCCAGGTAAAAATAAATGCAATCCCAATGAGAAAATCAGACAAGGAACAATCGGGATTTAATGAACAGTTATCATAGCGGAATAAAACTTGAAACAAGGCAATAAAATTCTGAGCCAATGCAATTTTTAAGAGAATGCTACATTTGAGAAAATTAAATTAAAATATTTGAATGCTACTTTTGAGAAAATTGAATGAAAACAAGCCTATTTTTAAGACAATACTATATAAGACAATGCTATTATAAGAAAATGTTATTTTAAAGAAACCCTATTAAATACAATACTATTTTAATATAATATGAGATTTAAGACAATGCTCTTTTTACGGCAATGCTATTTTAACATCATAATTTTATCGGAATGAGTAATACACATACAGAAAGTACTATAATTCGTAATAGTGGGGGCATTCGCTAATATAATTGAGTGTGGAGGGATTTTGTTAGTGGGTTTAACAAAAATCCCTCCACACTCAATTATATTAGCGAATGCCCCCACTATTAATGGTGATTAAAGCAAATTCAAACAATACAAACACACTAGTATCTATCTATCTATCTATCTATCTATCTATCTATCTATCTATCTATCTATCTATCTATCTATCTATCTATCTATCTCGCTCTCTCTCTATATATATATGTTATTTACGAACGTATTACCTACGATATATTTTAAAGTTAAGCATTATTTTTAATTTGAGTAGATATCTGTTTTTAAAATTAAAGAGTATATATATATATTTTTCTAAACGTATACTGTTAAATATAAGAGACAATGAATGTCTTATGTTTAATCATTAGCCGTTCTAAACATCGCTTTAATTTCAGGTGAAAATAAAGTAAAAAATTCCCCAACAATTGGAGAATTTTTTTATTAAGTTGGTTCTAAGCTTTCGGCTCACATGAACCATCTTTTAGAGTTATTTAAGACTATGAGGTATATATATATATATATATACCGGCCTGAATATTCGAGAAAGTTTGTTAGGAAAACATGAGTCTTCCAGCAGGATTCGAACCTGCATCCTCAAGTGTTACGGGAAATCATAAATTGATCTGACGTGTCTTAACCTGACCACTCGACCACGAAAAAATTTGCAGTTAGACAAAGCCCGAATTAAGCCTTATAAAACATAATTTCCTGATATTTTTCAGCCACTTCTATAGCCATTTCCAATATTGTCTATATATATATCTATCAGCAAGACCATTTCTCAAAAAATTGGATGTTTATATTTTTTTACTTTGTTGTTCTCAAAAGAGTTGGAACATCTTAGTAAACAAACCATACCATAGAAATAATGACACTTAAAACTTTCTGGTAAATTTGTAAAGGAAGTAGTTACTTAAATATCCGTGAACAAATTAATGGTATTTGTACACAGTTAATATGTTAAAACAGTATATAAATATGGTGCTTTGATACAGGAATATACAAGGAAACACTGATACGTAGAGTAAAATTAAATGCATATATTGGCAAAAATATTAAATTCTTGTAAGCAAATTTAAAATTTATGATAATATTTTTGTGAAAATATAAAATTGTTTAAATCCGAGGCAAAGCGATAACGTTCCTAAGACTCAAGGGGCTACTGAAAAATAAGGAAAAGATTTTTGGAGGAACTGGAAACGAATATTTGTATGAATTTCCGCACTTAGGCGGAGATATTAGAAATGCAGAGTTGAAGTAGCATTTAGAAGAAACCGAAAATGCAATCCTAAATAGGAAGCAAAAGATAAACACCTACTCCTTTTCAACAAGCCGAACAAATATAATTAAATTATAACTTAAGATTTTAATCAGTATCTATTTTATATATATTTTTATTTAAGAAGATTTGATATTTTACAAATAAATTTTGATTTAACGAATTGAATCATGATATAAAAACTAATTCAAAAACTTTAATATATCTCCAATCTTTCAATCATCGGTGTTTCTTCAGTGCATTTTTAAACTTCTTTGTGTTTTACTAAATTGAATTTTTCACATGATCCATGGTTCCATATAAGTATAAAGAAATATATAATATCGTACATTGAGTGGAGTTAATGTGTTGTGCTGCCGATGAGGAAAATATATATATATATATATATATATATATATATATATATATATATATATAAGAATAAATAGAGTTTTAAGGTGTGCTATATTTATAGGATAACGTGCTCAATATCAGAGATAGAGCGTATGTAAATATAAAAGAGTGAACATTGAAATCAAAACTCAAGCGCTGCAGATTGTTTCATACTAAGCGCAATCATCAGGCCTGATGTTTGCGCTTAGTATAAAACAGTCTGTCGCCCCTGAATCTTATATATATATATATATATATATATATATATTTATATATTAGTCATCCACATACAAGCCTGTTTGGCTGCATCAAAGCTCATCAGTGTGGCCAGATGCATCCACCCGCTTTTGGCCGGGATCGAAACTCGACCGATTTGGTGTCAGTCGTTGTTGCTACTCCCTAAGTTATGGACGCATGGAATCGGAGAAGAGAAATTTTAACGTGTTATATATAAGCAGTGTATATACACGCCAGTCACCGAGAGAACTCAATTCATTTCTGAAGTGTCACGCATATAGCAGAAGTGGAAACTGTTTTTAAAATTTACTTCTCCATAGAGCTCAATCGTAATGAGAGCATAATATGTTAGTCCTCCACATACAAGCCTGTTTCACTGCATGTTTTGGATGTTGTAAATTTTTCTTTGTTCCTTATTCACTCGTATATATATATATATATATATATATATATATATATATATATATATATATAGAGAGAGAGAGAGAGAGAGAGAGAGAGAGAGGTGTGTGGGGATTTAAACAGCAAGATCTCTTTTATGCAGGTTTCATTGACAATGACAGACAAGGTATTAAAGTCATTATTTTTTATATATTTTTTATGTTTTAATACGTTATTTTCTTTTCAGAACACCAATTTTATAGGAAATGTCCATATCTTTTTTCTACTACTTTTGGCTATTCTTTTAACCACACACACACACACACACACACACACACACACACACACACACACACACACATACATATATATATATATATTTTTTTTTTTATAAGCGTTTCACCCCGAGCAAGGCATGTCACTGCCACTACTGTGCAGGGGGCTACGTAGAGAGGAGAAAGGCTGATTAAATATAGGAAATGACAGAGGGTGGGTGATAGGCGGGTAAGGATACCGAGAATGAGGGTTGGGTAGATGAGAGTGTTGTGAGAATAGCTGGGAGTTAGTGTGATAGGAGGTGTCTATTGACCCTACATTTAAACACCTGGAGATTGTAACTGTCGGGAAAGCAGACTTTTAGAAGGGAGTTCCACAGGCGGGAAGATATGAATATTTAAGGGACATGTTTTCATCTAAGCATGTCTGAATAAATATTTTACATATATTATGTTTATCTATTTTTATTTTAAACCTGTTATAATCACGAATATGTTTACTGTTATGGTGATTAAAAGCAGCAAGAGAGTCACTGTAGGTATTTTCATTACCTAGAGCGCTTTTCGTGCTGTTTTTAATCACCATACCAGGAAACTTATTCGTGACTCCGAGAGAATTAAAATAAATAGATACACACACACACACACACACACACACACACACACATATATATATATATATATATATATATATATATATATATATATATATATATATACGATCATTTGAATAATATTCATTATTCATATTTCAAAAAAATATCTTGTATCGTGAAAGATATGACTCAAGTAGTTTTAATTCTAAGGACTGTATAAGTAATTGTAAGAGTCAATTGATTTGTGGGCAAAGATAGATATCTTGCATTTATAGGAATATTTTTTTACATCAAACAATGATTCTATTTTATTTTGACGTTTACTGTAGATTTGTATAGATGTGTTTATTTTCTGATGTTAATATGAAGTCAATTGTGATTTGAATGCTTTTTCAATGTATTTAAGCACTTCGTCTAAATTGTATCACTTAATTTATTTGGATATTTTCTAACTTACATTTTAGCATACAGATTTTTGGTGTAATGGGTAAATTATTGGCATTTTATATCCTAAATTTCGCGCATGCAACTTGTTTATATTTTATTTTGTTGATTGCACATTATAGTAGGGTTAGTTGAGCGCCATCTTTGAGAAAATGAGCCATATGACGTAATTCATAACTTTGGAAACGGAATATTTTCCTGATAAGCATTCCCATCTGAAACACTATTATAAAATTTCAAAGTTTTTGGGTGCTACTCCGAGGGTAGTGTAGAGGATTTGAAAAGAATTGGATGATTTTAATGGTAATTATGAAAGTATGACAGCTTGGAAAACTCACTCTGATCTTTCTGGGAAGAAAAGAATTTACGAATTTCTTAATGAGGGCCTAAGACACAAAATGGAGGCCTACATAAACTATCGCCCGGTTCACACTCCACCCACGTCTATTGTACAGGTGTAGAGGCTCATCTCTTGTTCCCTGTTCAGGATGTGGTTTCCGGCTTTCTCTTTTCCAATCTTTTCACTTTTCTTTTTTCTTTTTCATTTTTTTCTCAATTGGAGTAGATAGACTAAACTATCGCCCGGTTCACGATCCACCCACGTCTATTGTACAGGTTTAGAGGCTCATCCCTTGTTCCTTGTTTAGGATATGGTTTCCGGCTTTCTTTTTTTCTTTTCACTCTTACGTAGCCCCCTGCACATCAGTGGCGTTACCGCCTTGCTCGGGTGATATGATTAAAAAAAAAACATTAAGTGTCCTAAAGTGATAGTGTTACCCTGTGTCAAGGTTTCAGCTGCTGGAAGACCCTATGTCTGAGAATAAAACACTGCACCATGCCACACAAGAAGTAGACCCCAGTGATGACTTTCAGATAATTTCTGCGACCGCCCCCAACATCTGGTCACCTAACTTCGCAGACTGTAAACGTCTTTATTATTATTTATCTAGTGCACCCTATATATATATATATATATATATATATATATATATATATATATATATATATATATACACGCACACGTAAATATATGTGTACGTGTGTGGGGGGGTATAATTTCTAGACAACAACTTAGAAATAGAAACAACCACATAATCACAGATCTACCAAAAACTTACAGGATACCCAACAATATCTTCATTTTAAGAGTCATCACAAAAAAGTTGACTTACATTCATCCTCTATTCCCTAGAACGTAGGATTTGCACTATAGATGCCGACAAACACCTCAGAAAAACCCACTTAGAAGACCTACATGAAAATATAAATAGAGGATACTCCACTACACGTGTAAATAAAGGTTTTGAACTAGCAGAAAAAAAAACTTTAAACCAACTACGAAACCCAAAGAATCATAACGTTAAACAAACTCTAGCATATGTCCCAACATACAACAGAAAAAATCCAGAACTATTTCTAGAAATTGCAACAAATTTAAACGTACCAGAATGATAAAATGAAAAATATACTAAAAGCAACCAAAATCTTTAAAAGTAAACGCCAGGCAAAAAAAAAAAAAAGTGCATAATAAACTCATCCCAATTTAGCTAACACACTATACAGGGAGTTACAAAATTCAACAAAAAAGATGTGGGAAGGGTTTGTGATATCATTATATGAAGGAAACACCTACGATTTTCTTTCACAAAGCAACATCAAATTATCAGAAAAGAGAAAACACTTTGTATCACAAAATATGTAATCAAATGCAATCAAAGTAAATTGAAACTTATGCTAATGTATCAGACAGACAATTACTCTTACCTAGGAATACAAGAAAGAATCATGAACAGATTTGAACGTGCACTAAATAGATTATAACCCCCCAAGCGCACACGAGAACACACCATGCGCACACAATAGCTAAATACACTAAGCCATTGCACGCACGCGTACGCATGTGCACCCGCACAAGTTATCTGTGGAGAACGAATATATATGTACTTACTGCCAAGAACAAACACAATGCCACACACGGAAAACCTTACACAAGAGAGGAAGTATATGTACATGTGCAAGTATATGTATATATATATATATATATATATATATATATATATATATATATATTCACTAATTACTTATAATGATACAGCATGTATGTATGGAGAAGGAATATACCAACACATCCTAACAGAAAAATAAAACAGAAATGAACAGCACCCTTCAAAATGATTTTATTACGCTTTAAAGGTGGGAGATTTCTTTGCAAGTACAAGAATGGTGATTTTCTAAGCGTTTCTTAGATGTAGCACAAGGCCGAATGTATTGGGTACCCAGTTAGGATTGAGCTCACTACTCAATTGTAATGAGTCTAGCGAGAACAAGATTTTTTACTATTACATCACCTGGAGGCGACCAACAAGAATGAATGAATTACTACTGCACACAAACAAGGTGATAATTGAAACTATGAAGATAATGAATTCCTTTTAATATCTAGAAACAGACACTTTTTGCCTGAGGAAAATCGCGAGACCGAAGCAAGTGTAGCAAAATATAAAAAATAAAATACAATATATTTTATTTAAAAAAACGTTCACTGTTTAACGAAAAGCATTTGCGGTTTCTCTTTAAACACACACACGCGCGCACACACACACACACACACACACACACACACACACACACACACACACACACACACATATATATATATATATATTTATATATATAGGTATTGTAATTTAGTTATTACAATGGTTTATAAAATTATTATATCAGTACAAAAATCGTACAGAACAATACTTTTCTTCTTCAGGTGATAAGTTAAAATAAATGATGAAAATGATTTATTTTGAAAATATGAGATGATTTCATTGTTATTTAAAAAGCTAAGGGGTGGTATTTGGTGAAAATACTTTAGGCATGCCAATATTATTCAATCAAGAATGAGAATTATGTAAAAAAAATAAATGACCGTGAAGAGTGAAGACATTAGAGTAACACACACACACACACACACACACACACACACACACACACATATATATATATATATATATATATATATATATATAATAAAATAAACAAGAGCCGCTTTATATCATATTATTGACTTCCCACCATAGAAGTGTAGTTTTCCTTGCATTCTTTATGCAGCATTTTGGATCTCCGTACATACTTCCTAACATAAGAGACTTTTGAATTTTCATTAACTGTCACTGTTGTCTATTTTCTTTTATTCGACAGCAGATGTTATTTTGCTGAATCTTTTCGTCTTGCTTTAGGTTTTCTAGTGAGTGATGATATTTCTACTTCAATACATTCATTTACACTCTGAAGATATATGATATTAATCATCTTATTTGATAAACCAGCTTTTCAGTACTAAATCTGATTCCAACTAGATTTGACGACCCATTAACTTTGGTTTGGAGACAGTTGCCTTTATTCGTAGACGCATACTTTTGCCTCGCTATCATATCCATTCAAAGCAACTCAACATTCATCATTAAAAGTTACTGCCGAGACATCACTTATGTGATTCTTGGCGCAACTTTCTCTTTTTTTATTTTGACGTTTAGTTACATGCAATAGTACCGGAGATTTCATATCCTTCACTAACATTCTTTGACATTATTATTAATGTAATATTTTATACCACTTTTCTTTCTATGTGTGTCAGGGTTGCTGTCAGATTTGTATGCGAGGAATCGGGAAGGAAATTCTACGAAATTTACTTTAGGATACAAAGCAAATTGTGATGAAACGATGCGCATTATGATAAAAAACAAAAGAATTATAGTATTTTAAAATTACATTAGAACAAATATGGTGTTTTGCCTGATCCTCATCCAATGAGTATCACTAGATCGAACACTAAAAGTTTATCAAGCAACATGCTAAGTCAGCTTTAAAGACAATTATTATGCATATCTATCTTTCTCATATATATATCTTGGCAAGAGATCTTTTTGATGTAACTAAAATATTTTGTGGAAACTTCCACTTACCTGTACCTGATACAGGATCGAAGCACTAACGGTGGTCCCATCAAACCATGACTAATAGCGGCTGCAGACTTCTACAACAGGAGACCAGCACATTGCAAAGGTACAAGAGATATATCACAAAGTAGAAAGAGCAATGACAACAAATCTCCGCTAAGACAATGCCTATATTAACTTAGCGATTAACAAGTGATGATTATCAAAATGTGATAAAATCAATGCAATAAACTTGACTGCTTTTTCTAAACAGAAAATGCATTCTTTAATTTATTGGAATACTTTTTCTTTTACGATAAGTTAGACTGAGCTTAAAACACTCAAGGTTGGTTCTATCTGACCTTGTCACATGACTGTTAAATGGGTAGTTTGGACTATTTTAGCAAAAAAGAAATTATCTTTACCGAGAAAAGTAATGTGAAGGGTCAGATGGGATTGACTTTCAGATTCAGCTTAAAATTAGCCCAGAAACAGGTGTCCATTGAGCAACAACATTTGGGTAAAAAAGTATATGTCGACCTGTTTTTCCATTATTACAAGAGAAGTTAATAATAGGAAATGGAAAGAAATAGTGGAAAGTGTATCGAAATATAATCATTAAACGCATTTTCAATGTGGTTCTACACATGGATACTGTGAATATCATGGATCGAGCATGTGAGCAATGATGAGGTTTTAGAAAGGATGAAAACGGAAAGGAAATTAATTGGAAGAGACAGGTGAAGTTCTTGGGACATGCATTTTGACGTTTGTTAGTTCCATCGACTTGAACCAATGAGTTGTAGTTAAATACCAGGCTACAGCAGTGGTGAACAAGTAACTTAGAGTGTCGGGTTAGAGGGAGATAACTCATGACTGCCAAAAGAGGCTTCGCACAAGGAATGAGAATTACATACCCCAGTGATTGTAATAAAGGGTTCGGTTCAAAATTCCTAACTCCTGAAGAAGGCAGGAGCGTACAACGAACAAAACGTTGTACAAGTGTAACACGTCCCGGCTGTCTGTAAACAATTTCGGACGCCGAATGGTGATGAACACAGTAGCTGGTCCTCAAGACGTCTATTACAACGACGAACTCACTGCCCACGCTGTGTTCTTTTGATCACAGAAAGTCACGTTTTGAAAACCCGGTAGCCGTATTTCTGCCATACTCAGACCGGACACTTGTGTACACTTGTGTTAAAATAAAATAATTACGGCATGCAAAAAAAAATAATTAAATAAATGAATAAATTTGAAGACGCCTGGATAAGTTACGAAAGAAAGTCTCCATGAAAAAAAATTAATTCCAAAAGCAGAAAATACAATTGTCGAAATTCAAGTTTACAACGGAGAGAGGATTCGTTTAAAAATTTTAGAGCTTTCACTCTTCAAATAAAAGTAAGTCTTTCCGAAGATTCGTTAAAACTAATCACGGCCTTCAATTTTTAAAAATAATCAGACTGTCAATTCTCAACATAAAAACACGTCTTTTAGGCATTTATCAACCTTTGCAGAGACAGCCAAATAACAATGCAACCTAGTGATGGGCGGTGTGGGGGACGCTTGGTCTTTGTTGCCTGAAAATCTCTCTCCAAATCTTATTTAAAAATTATTTTCATAGCAGTGCGAACTTTTCTTTAAGAAAACTTTTAAAACAATAAAGTTCTTTCGGGGTTCTTATCGGAGGGGCATTATTCGACATTAACTCTTTAAGTTAAGCGGCGGCAGGCTTTTCTACGTTTCTTTACATCTTCAGCCATAAGTTCTGTGGTAATCCACCAGCCTGTGGGTCGTGGCTCCCTAATTGGGAGCACTTTCTCTTCAGTTGTTACATTTCGACTGAAATTTCAAAAACTACCTAAAACAACTGATTTTTCGTACTGAGATCGGATTTTTATAGCTGTCCCCAAATTCCTCGGGGGGTCTACGCGACTCAAAGCTTTGACCAATGAGAATATTTCTATGCACACCATTTACGGGGATCCATGTCTCGACGAATGAAATATCAACAGCTCACATGTCGTAATGTCTTTCTGTCTTTTTTCTTTCAAATACATCATTTGTTTTTCGAATTTAAAATCTGTTCCCAGGAATATTTTTTGAGGATTTAATCCTACATGACTTCATCACGGATATCCTGACATTTTGTTATGACTACAGTCATTTTTCAAGCTTTCACTGGCCCAACACAATTCGTTTTGAACACGAAAAAAGAAGAAAGACTATATTTTTTCCCAATTATCTGCCAATTTCTCTATTCCACGGATTTTACAAGTACATAATAATATTAAAAATATGATTTTACGTAAGCTCACATCGCGGATTACAGTAAAACACAACAAACAATACCACTAATATCAATTTATCTCACTACGTTGTATATAAACAAAACAATATACCGGCGTTGAAATAGGGTTACACAAATGGCAATAAAGATGAGGACAATAGCTAGATTAATATAAATGATGTCGGTGAGGTAGCGTAAAAGAGAAAACACTTCGCCAGTTAGAGCAGGCTCAGCACTACGAGAAACAAACACTGTCTAAAACTCTTAACTTTGCTCATTTCCAAAATCTACTAGCAGCTGTTCTGCCTCGATGTGAAAGCACGTCAATAAACTGCTTTTGATCGTCAGTGATCTTTCAGATTTCAATTCCGTTATATTTTCTTCACCCTAATTACAATTATCAAACAGGAAGCAGCATCTAAAATGAGAAAAAAATGAGGATAACATACATATTACAATTTTACATTATTTACTGTTAATTATTAATTATTATGTTTTTAAGTTGGTGTGTGCGTTATGTCCTGCCGTTAGCTCAGATAACTAATAGACCATTCAGTTTGGACTGCGAGGAAAAAAATTGATATCAGAGACACTGTTTGGATTTAGTGTGAAAATATTACACACCCAGAAGAAATGAAAAAAGAAGGAAAGGAATATTCAAGGAATGACAACGCTCTTATACATTTATGCTCTTCTTCAGTGAAATGAAAAACCTTGTTACATTTCAAGCTTTTCATCTACAGTTTTTTTTATTTCTTTAAATAATGACTTGCCTTAATATCTATGATTGTTATTGCTAGTTTGTAAGCTCAGACATTTAACGATGCAATACAAGTTCTCACGGTAATAGCTGGGAAACTCGTAGGTCAGTCATTAAATGCAGAATTATGATTCATCAGAAAATTAAAATTGTGAAATTTCCCTGGTACCGCTCGATTATATTAATATTGCCATTTATAAAATAGAACTCAAAAATGATGAAAAGAAATAAGAAGGAAATAAATAAATAAATAAATAAATAAATAAATAATTTAAAAAAGAAGATTATAAATGATAATGCGTAACAAAAAAAGAAAAATTCCGAGGAAATAAAAAGAAATTTTAATAATGCCAACTGTCATCGTAATAGCAACAGTATTGTGAAGGCAAATAAGAGCAAAAGAAACAAAAAGTGAGGTTAGCTTAACGGGAACTAATTAACATGTTCTCTTGAGAAATAAAACAAAAATAACAAAAATAAAGGGCAGGGTTGAAGAGAACAGACGATGTCAGCTAAACTTGGCTTGTGGCAGCTGCTCAAATCTACAAGAGTCATCATGGCGACTGACATCATGTTGCCATTTCTTTCTTTACAGGAAAGAGACAATCTTAATTTCTGCAGCTCACGGGAAAATTTTGCTAATTAAGAAAGACGAGCTGCAATACCTTTGGACCGATGTTTTTTTTTATTCTTTTATTTTCATTTTTGTTTTTAAATAATTTTGTACGATCTCTTCTTTTTTAATACTATTCTTTGTTGGTGGATTGCTTGATTAACTTCTTTTTCTATTTGGATATTAGTGCATGTGGGTGAAATCCAAACTGATAAATGTAGTACTTTACGCATTTCTTTCAATCTTTTCAATATGCCCGGCAAATGCAATCTCAATAGGTTCTTTAAGTTAAACAATCAAAATGCAAAATAAACATATTTTTGTTTGTAAAATATAAGAAAATAATTACTTGCAGTACTTGAAAGATTATGAATAAAATAGTGTATATTTATTATATATGATCATATATATGATCATTGAGTATATCAAAGTAACATCAGCATTTATTATTGACGACCACAATATTAACCACATAATATTTGTTTATAATAATTTCACCCCAAACAAGACAGTACCGCCACTAGTGTGCAGAGGGTTACAGTGAGAGAAAAAATAATAGAAAAAAGAAGAAACAAGTTACTGGGAACTTAAAGTAAAGGTATGAGAAATATGAAAATCAAGGATAGAAAATGGCAATTGACGTTGCATTTAAATTTTGGAGCAAGTATATGGAATTGGCTTTACAGGCGGAGAGTGTGATAAAAGAAACTAGAAGGGTAGAATAGTCGGTTACAGTTAACTATTTTGGCAGTAAGAGGAAGGGATCGAAAGGTTGGGTCACCAGAGACAAAGATAGATCAGAAGCCGTGAAAATATTATTAGATAAGAGAGAGAGAAGCCACATCCAATCGGTAAGAAAGTGAGTTGAGTTGAACTGCTATATTGGGATCGATTAATTTGCATATTCTATTTTGAATTTTGTCAAGAATCCCTAGATGAATCGCAGGAGCACCTAACCACATATAGCTACAGTATTCATTGCACGTACAATTCATAAATATGCAAAAATGGATTCTGACAAAAAGAAATCCCTGACCTGTCATATTGACCCAACATTTTTAACAGTGTTCTGAGTAGACACGGAAAGTAATCAATAAAATCTTCTACCAAAGGTAAAAAAAAGGAAAACGAGAGGAAAGACTAAACATTAATTGCAAGAAGATTGAATGGATGGTTGACAGGAAAAAGACGACATGAACATGTAAATTACAAACTGGAAATATTAAAATCAAACAGGTACAAACATTTAAATATCTGGAAAGTGTTCTAGCAAGGCGGAAATTGAAGTACTGAGATCCGAAGACCTATTGTAATGGTCAAAACTATGTTTTAAAAGCTGAGCGGAGTATTAAAAAGCAGAAAAATTCATTAGAAAACAAAGAATAGTGTAGCAAAATGTCACGTAATATCAATCCACACATCGAGCAATTTGGACAGTTTCTTCACAAATGAAGAAGAGATACGGAGAAACATAAATATGGTTCTACACAAAGATGATGAGGACCGAAAATATGAGCAACAACCAGGTTTTGGAGAAAATGGAAGCAAAAAGGAAACTTATACTTAACATCAGGATCAGGAAGTTGAAATTTCTGGGAGATGCAATGATGAAGGAGGCATTGGAGAATCTGATACTCACATGACAGGTAGACAGAAAAGAGGGAGAGAGGCGAACAATTACATTGTTGATGAGCTTGAGCAAATGGAGGGTAGAACAATGTTTTAGACAAATAACAAAAAGATCTGTATGGCCGTTTGGGATTCCCTACTAAAGGGTCACAGCACGTAACAGAAGAAGAATCAAATTTCCCAGTCTCTTTAATAAGTGAGAATGTTTCTAGTAGCAAAGAGGTAAATACGTAATATTTTTCAAAATGGCTGTCCCTTTCGATTTGCGTAGTGCTCATAGATCTGCCATAGCGTGTTACTTTTTCTAAGGACACTGTTTTACATACATTCACAGCTGTTTAGACAATGTTCATAGAAAAATTACCGTTCTTAAGAAAGGCAAGCCTGCTCCTGTTTTTTTTTAATATATGGTCAAAAAGTACTGGACTTATAGGTTACAGCTAACAGACAACACCCAATTTTAAAATTTTGTGAAAGCGTTTAGTAGCAATTACGTTTTCGTGCTGGGAAACTAAAAAGTACGTGTAAAACGAGTCCCGAGAATAATCATAGACGACCTGATAAAAAAAAAAAAACTATGGTTAATATCTTAGCTTTTACGGAGGATCATAACACGAATAGAACATTGTAAATGGCGGTTCTCAATAGTATTGATATGAAACGATTAACTTGCTTACAGCTAAAATGTCGCCAAGCTGTTTTTACAGATTGGAAGATTAAAACAAATGAAATGAAACAAACCAACAATGAGAAATAGATTTTGAACCCTTAGATATCTACGTCTATTTTGATACACTTTTATTATTTATTTAATATATTGTACGAGATAACATTAAATTATGACTGACGAACTCATAATTAACGCAAATTAAGAAAAAACTATTTTAAGATATTTTATACTTTATAATTTTAATTATTTTCTATATAACTGAAATGATACAATGTAATTTATCATATCATTTAGATTGCTCGGACTGTTGTCCTCATTTTTGTTGCCATATTCACAACGATTCGGCCATTGTACGTTCCGATCTTCTTCAGGTGATTAAACTTTTGAGCTGAAACCATTACTTTGCTTGGGTAAATTATTCTAATCCCAGAAGTAATGTCACTTCCAGATAACTTAGTTATCTCTATCTAACTCTAATCTCTATTTTTTTTTTGTTCACTAAGGAAAAATGACCTATTGGATAAAATCATTGACTGGATCCAGCGACTTCATATAATGGTAAACAACAATTTAGATATCACTTAGGTACGAAAAAGTTGTGATTTCAATTCCTGGCTACAACAGTGATGAACAAAAAACACCTACACTCTCATATTCAATGTTTGAGCATTTGGATATATTTAGGAATTGGGTCTTACATATAACGGCATACGTATGCTAATAGGAATATACATTAATAATCAACTTTTCTTTAGACCGGAAAAGTATATACATATTTGGATCATTAATACATCTTAACAATCTCGCACTGGCTTTATGTCTCCTGTACATAATATTAATGATAACAAAATCTGCAAATATTTGGAAAGCATATAAGAATTTAACATGGTTTTTATGCTAAGAAATTTTTTTCTGGCAAAAAGCGTACAATAGATAACTAGAAGTACAATTTTCAATAGATCAAGAACGTTTCAACATATTTATCTATTTGCTATGCTCACCAGGGCCAAATTTTTGGTTTATCAAATAACAGGCCCTGATGCGGATTTTGATGCGGGTTAACTAGATAAAACACTTTACATTTTCTGATTTATTGAATACAGTCTCACTAAATTATATATAGTTGAAATGTAAATGTTAGCAATCTTTTACTGATGCTTCTTTAACGACTGGAAATAAAAAACATTCTATCAAAAAATCGAAACCAGAATTTGTAGATAAAATAATAATACTCTTTTGAGGGCATATTTTTAAATGAACAATTTTATTCCCAAGAAAAATACAACATGGCTTCTGCAAAAATATAGCTATTTATTCATAATAATTATAGCTATTGTCTGTATAATATTTACTTGATAATATTTTATCTAAAATACTACAACTTTTTAATGACTTGGAAGCTCACTACAAGACTGCTTTGTATGGGTTCTATACAATTTTATTATGAGATAATTGTACAATTTAAATACAAGATTATCTATCTTATTAGGCAGCACTTAAAAGCATTGATATTCACTGAAAACAAAACTGCTAATACATCTGCTTTTAGCCTGAATAATTGTTTGAATTCTTTTAATAGAAAATCTATCCATCAGATTCAAGGATGTTAATATTTCTACCTGTTGGCTTTTTATTATTTAAGTGCAAATAAAAAAGATTGATGATGAAAACGTTACTCTAAAACTATATATTTAACTCTGAGAACCACTGAATATCGAGATAATTATATATGATTGGGGGCTAGACCAACATAGGGAATTTGTTTACATATGGCGCAGTTGATAAAGACGTTGGTTGGATTCAGTGATATGACCTGAATAACTGAACAAATAAATTAAAGAGTTAAGTTAAAGAAAGATAATTGATACTGAAAAATGTTGAATCGACATGATTCCTGGAACGAGAACAATCTAAACGACATAAAGAGTTGAATTTGGAATTGGAATCACCTGAAGAAGGTTGCAATGTATAAGGGCGGAAACGTCGTGAATATGGCAACAAAGAAGATAACATCAGTTTGAAAAGAGAAATTATAATGACAATAACTTATCTCAGAAATATAGAATTACCCTGATGATGGTCTGAGCGTAAAACGGCCGAAACGTCGTGAATATTTGCAACAGAGATAAATACAACACTCCGAACAAAGTAAATAATGTAAATGATAGCATTCAGCGGTTACACTGAAATAATTTCTTGTCAAATAATGGCAAAACCGATGTTTAGCCTATCATGCGTTATTAAATCTTACACTGCACAAAATGCGTATGCATACCCTTCTTGCAATTGTCGTCGGTGTTCAACTCAAGTTAAAACTTCTAGGGCTTGTTTTTTTCTAAATTTGGTACATCATAACCTTTCCATCTGTTTGATTTACTATTTTGCCAGAGTTAATATATTAAATATACCAAGAGAATTTCAACCAAGAGCGTAATCGTCCCAAATTGTTAAATGCTTTTAAGAGAGAGCCGCGCTAGGGAATATTCGACACTCAACATAAAACAATAAAGACAGAACACTGCAACGATATTATCGCAGAAATTCAATAAATAAAATAAATAAAGCCATAATATATTCAGTGGATACGTGTCTGTTTCTGATCGCTCTGGTGTAACAGTCAAATGAATTACCTTTAGTGATGGCATCGTTTTTCTAGTTTAAAAAAAATGAAAGAAATATAAATGAGTGATGAATTTTAATTAAGTCTTGAATACCATCAAGAAATAAAATATAGTGCAAATAAGATCAGTGGAAGATCACT